>JABFPJ010007194.1:0-10181 GCA_022817425.1 Gryon sp. ZL-2020 | reverse complement strand
TATAAAGCTATTTTATTAACAAGAAAAGGTACACCTAATTACGTAATTAAATCTTTGTCTTTGTGTTATAATTTGTCATTTTTTTTATCGTTCCTTTCAATGTCCTGTATAATGTTCTATCTAATCTATAAGTTACTGTCCAATTTCTAGCATCAAATCACAATTTAAGTTGAAATAATGTTTCAAGAATTCTTCACGATTTAAGGTTATAAAATAACTCAAGAATAATTATTTTGATTTTTTTATAAACTTAAAAAAATTTTTATAAATTAATGAAAAATAAACAAAATATTTAATATTTAATATACAAAAATATTTTTGTTTCATATTGATAGCATCACTATTCAATTTATCTATCTATGTGATATTATATATATATTTTGTAACCGTGCATATCCGGTTCCCCGTGGGGAATAGGAATCGGCGGATACCCGGGTTACTAGTTAACATTTGTTCAGTCGGGGCAGTTTACGATTCGGTTTTCAATATTTCAGACGGGCGGCTAAAGTACACGCCGGAGAGGTGGGGTAAGGTGAAAGGTAGAAGAATAACAAGCGAAACGTATATTTTGAATTTTTAAATTAGATTTCATTATTGAAAGAAAAACGAGTAATAGTTAATAATGAATATTTAGACGTTGGATTTATAATAAAGACGTTAATTAAGAAATAATATGTTATTTATTATAAAGTAGACCGATTAGAATTATTAAATTTAACTATTGTATCGAACACAAGCGGAGAAACGTGCGAAAAAAACATTGGATTTACTTTGGCCGCTTCACGGCATTAAGTCAGATAAGACAGACAGAGAGAGAGATACGTTGGCGGCCATGAGACTTGGGCTCATGGCCCGGTGCCGAATCATACGGAAACTTCAACCAAATTCAATTCAAACGAGACATTCATTCATGAGACCACATTACGGACAATACTTGCGTGACTAAGTTCGAGAAAGATGTAACCATGTGAGGCAGAAAAAAGCGGCCGCCATTTTCCGGCTTAATCTGGCCTGGCGCTCCCGCGCGGTTCGTCTTCGGTGTCTCCTCACTCACACATTTCGTGCATATCAATACTGTTCACGTAAATTAAATGTGACCGAGAACTCACTTTATCACGGACGATCACCCAAAAATGCACGTGGGTAACGATTTTCGTTTTTGTACTTTCAGCGTGCGGGTTTGTGCGGTGGTGTGGAAGAGTCCTGATCATACATATAAATTTGATACACGAGCCAAAATGTACACAACAATTATAGGCACCGATTTATTGTACACGTAAATATTGGACACAAAATTATTGCCACCACATCAAACGACCACAACAAATATGCGCACCGATGTATTCCTACACCTTCATTAAGGGCACAAAAAGATGAACACCACATCAAACGACCACAACAATTATGGGCACCGATGAATTCGTACACCTACATTGAGGGCACAAAAAGATGAATACCACATCAAACGAACACAACAATTATGAGCACCGATGTAATCGTACACCTACATTGAGGGCACAGAAAGATGAACACCACATCAAACGACCACAACAATTATGAGCACCGATGTATTCATACACCTACATTAAGGGCACAAAACTATGAACACCGCATCAAACGACCACAACAATTATGGGCACCGATGTATTGGTACACCTACATTGACGGCACAAAAAGATGAACACCACATCAAACCACCACAACAATTATGGGCACCGATGTATTCGTACATCTACATTGAGGGCACAAAGAAATGAACACCACATCAAACGCTCACAACAATTATGGACACCGATGTATTCGTACACCTACATTAAGGGCACAAGAAAATGAACACCACATCATATGACCACAGCAATTATGGGCACCGATGTATTTGTGCACCAACATTAAGAGCACACAAAAATGAAAACAACATCAAATTACCACAAAAATTATAGGCACCGATGTATTCGTACACATACATTGAGGGCACACAAAAATGAACACCACATCAAATGACCACAACAATTATGAGAACCGATTTATTCGTACAGCTACATTGAGGGCACCCAAAAATGAACACCACATTGGATGACCACGACAATTATGGGCACCGATGTATTCGTACACCTATATTGGTGGCACACAAAAATGAACACCACATCAAATGAGCACAACAATTATACTAAATATACGATAAAATATAATTGTTGTGTTCATTTGATGTGGTGTTCATTTTTCGGTGCTCTCAATGTAGGTGTACGAATACATCGGTGCCCATAATTGTTGGGGTCGTTTGATGTGGTGTTCCTTTTTTTGTGCCCTCAATGTAGGTGTACGAATACATCGATGCCCATAATTGTTGTGGTCATTTGATGTGGTGGCAATAATTTTGTGTCCAATATTTACGTGTACAAATACATCGGTGCCTATAATTGTTGTGTACATTTTGGCTCGTGTATCAACACATAAAAAAAATTATTTTATTTTATGTGTTTCATTTTACGTAAAAATCTATTCGGAGAAAACTTTTTTTTGAGTACATTTTCTTATAGTTTCATGAAATGATTATGATTTATTAGTTTAAACTTTTTTCAACATTTCTGACTTTAAATTTCATTTTAGAACATACGGCGTTCTGGAAGATTCGTACAATCTCAAACCCAAATTTTAAAAGACTATATGATTAACTAAATGCATGATAATTACAAAATTGGTATAGTGGTAAGTTTCATTACTAGTTTTCTAGCGGCAAGCGATTGCTCAATTAATGAAATTGAGCAATTGTTGGTGTGATTGAGCACTACCGTGGCGTGGTAACACCACGACATCATATCAAATGCATCTTGCTTTTGACAAGATTTGATTTTTTACGACATTATGAAATTATTTAATCTGAAAGAATCTTGTATTTTCGAAAATTGTTCGAAACTTAATATTAAATATTTGAGACCGGATAATTATTTGTTACAACAGCATAAGGCTGGGAATATTAAATCAATGTCTACGCACAACTTGCAAAAGTTATTTCTTTCTACTTTTCTTCTAACTGTCACCATTATTGGAAACTTTTTATTGGACTATTTTTAAATACGCAAAATGATTATGAATGAAAAAGTATTCAAATAATCTGACGAATGAAATTAAATTAGTGATCAATAGTTAAAACATAAACATTAAAAATTATTAACGTTATAAATTATGTAAGATTGTCTTATAAGTTTGACAGTATTCAAATCGAAAAATGTTACATGAATTAATTGAATTAAATTTGTAAGAAGGAAATTGCTGCAAATATTTAAATATTCTTATATTCAAATATTTATATATTAAACTTATATCTATAAACTTATATCTATTTAAATATTAAACTTATATCTACATAAGTTTCTAATGCTAAAGTATGGAAATTAATGGATTACAATATTATTATTATAAGATATATCTATTTATGTATTACCGTATTAACTATATACTTCTTTGATAGATATATACTATGTGGTATACCGACGTTGTTTGTGTGTATGTGATATCGACATGACGATAGGGTGCGCGCTAGAGCGACGTTAGATTTCCGAAAGAGCAAATCGATTCAATTTGAATTTCACTTTGAAAGAGCGATTTGAAAATAAAAGTAAATTAATATATATTTCGGGAGAAAGACACGACACACAAATTAATTACGTGTAACGTTCGTTGATCGACAAAGTGTTCAATAGAATTAAAGTTTATTTCAACGCGCCCGAGGTAAATTACTTTTCGCAAAGAATAGTAAATATAATTCCGGTTCTTGTTTTTTTTTGTTTATAGATAACGTCTTGGGTCTGTTATATTAAATAGGATCTTCCCCTTTTCAACAAAACACGACCTTGAATCTCGTTTCCGATCATAACGATCTTTGTTCATCCAGTGTCGTTGGATTGTTCCTGTTCACGATACAGGCAAGTGGTATCTCAGGCGTTTGATTGCCTGTCTCGTCGACACCTACACAGGGACAGCAGTGCAACTTTGCTCCTTCAATGCCGATGAAACAACTGTAATTCGTAAATATATGTATGCGAAACAACGAGCGATTTCTGCGAAACGTATTTTCACCACGTGAGACGAAATAATATTTTCTTTTGTTTTATTTTGATAGAGCTGTTGATGAGAAACATTAAATTCCATTTAGTGTCTAAATTGGAATATATAATTTCCGACACTTTCTTATTGTAGATTCTTGTTCGTCCATTTGTATTCGAAATACCGGACAAGAATGTTGTTTTTGTGATAAATACTTTTTTGAAAATTATTAATTATATATGAGATTATTGTGAAATTATCTTTCTTAGCTCTTAATTTATATGATTTTGTAATTTTTTTAAATTTATATATATGTGTCATTAGTAAAAAATTACTCCTTATCGAAAAGTCCGATTTGCCTTTTGTTTCACAGACCTTTTACATATTTTTGGAAAATTCTTAACAAAGTCGACTCTAAATTGGACAGGCCGATACGATTTTGTTACATTATCACCGAACCGTCTCTCCTGCCCGGGCAGAGACCGTTGCATCTTCGAACGACGATAAAAGTTGATCGATCACGTTCAAAATCTGTATATAAGTCACATCTTCACACGTAGCTGACCGCACTTGTTCCTCCGATGAGTGGATATGCATTCTTAACCGTGGATATGCATTTTACAGTCACCATAATTTAGCGTCAATTGATTTTTGACCAGTCATTTCCCAAGATAACACGTGACGTCAAGTGTGGTATCACGAGAAACGAGATTGCTACCTCAATTTGCCCAATTTTCATGTTTATCAGCTCTTGTTGCCGGACCGGGGTCTTTCGTTTACCGATGGCCGCCACGATGACTACGTTGCTCATCGGAAAGACGGAAAGTGATTTTTTCGTTTTCAGCTGATTGAGGAATTGTTGAGCAATTTAAAGAGTGTCCGATATCTTACTACCACCGAGTTAGCCAATGGGTATTGGTAAATACCATTACTTCCGGAAAGTAGGAAGTATACAGGTCTTTTGTAAAAGAATCAGGTATATCATTTTTGCAGAGTGCCATTCGGCTTGAAAACGGCGGGAGCCGGTTTCATCCGATAATTATCTTTGACGTTGGGTAACGAATTTGGTCATTTTTTGGTCACTTACATTGATGATATATTGTTTGCGTCAGGAGATTTTGAGTCACACATATCTCACATTGACCAAGTATTTCAGATCTTACAAGAAGCAAATTTCACTCTGATGTTGGATAAGTCACTTTTTTGTCGAGATTCCGTGAAATTTCTGGGATTTGAGATATCGTCAGCCGGAATTCGACCTGATGAAGATAAATTGGAAGTAATTGATCAATTTGCCGAGCCTCGAAACCGGAAACAACTGCTACAGTTCTTAGGGATGCGTACCTATTATCAACAATTTGTCAAAAGATATGCCAACTATATAGAACCTTTCTGATATACTGAAGCGAAGCAACCCTGGACCTGGACATCGAAACATCAACAAGCCTTTGCCACACTGAAGAGGAACTTCATTGAATGTTTCCAACTTCGTCACATTGATCATGGTCGGATGTTTCGACTACAAACCGATGCTTCGCATTTGGGTATATCTGTGAGTCGCGGACTTCAGAAAGCCGAATATAATTATTCAGAAGTGGAACTGTTAGCCGTGGTTCATTCCGTGGTTAAGTTGAGGACAACCAAGTAAACTCAAAAGACCAGAAAATCTAATTTAGTATTTTCAGTTTACTTGGTTCTGAAAAGACCAGAAAATGTATGAAACTAGGAAAGATAATGGAATTAGTTTTATTAACAATTGATGCGATTTCATAATAGTTATTTTTATTTTGCAATGAATTCACTAATAATATTTTTTTATCAAATTTTCAAAATAAAAAAAAATATATAATAAAAAATTGTATATAATATACACCCGCGTGGAAAAAAATAACCTGGAAAACGTATGGATTAAGTATGGCTAATGAAAACTGGACAAACTATGAATTAAATCTGGATGAAGTATCGCCAGGTATTGTGGATAAAGTATGAAAAATGTATGGAAAATTGCACCTTTTCCAGAATTTTTAAATAGCTAGCAAGTACAACTTATTCAGACATAAAAAATCTGGATAAAGTATGAATTATGACGGACAGGCATTATTTATGCCAGATTTTATGCACAGATCCACCTTAATAAAATATCCAGACATATAAGCAGTCTGGCGAAAGTATTGATACTCCGGAGAATAACTGCATTACCAGACTCTTGCTGTGCACAGCAAATGCTTAAAATGTTTAGTATATCCAGATAATATCCAGATAACAAAATAATATGGACAAAGTACGATTATCACTTCCCATACTTTAATCAGATTCAATCCAGACTTCCTGCAAGAACAAGCCCAGATGTAATCCGTATCTTATCCAGTTTTCATTTGTCATATTTTGTCCGGATCATCTTAAGAAGGGCCATGATCTGGCAAAATAATTATCCGTACGTTTTGATAATAATTCAAAACAAAATTACGTCCAGACTTGATTCAGACTAATCGGAAAGTAGTTTATTATCTGTCTGGATATATTCCGGGACTAGCGTAGCGTAAATATATTTAAATAAGACGAAGATAAAATTTATATTATATTCAGACTAAACCGAGACTAAAGCAAAAGTAGTCTGGATCCCGTATGCGTCTAATATAACGTTATTTGATTTGAATTATGAAAATTTAAAACAAAATTACGTCCAGACTAGATCCAGACCAAGCGGAATGTAGTCTGGCATTTGGCGAATTGACAAATGACGTAATATAGTCTTTATCTAAAGTGGGTCTTATCTTTATATAATGGAAATCTTGTGACGTTACAGTAGATCCGTAATATATCCGATTAGTCTCGATCTAGTCTGGACATAATTTTGTTTTGAATTTTTGTACTTCAAATCTAATAACGTTATACTAGACGCATACTAGATCCAGATTTCTTTTATTTTAGTCTGGATATAGTCTGGTTATAATATTAATTTTATTTTCGTCTTATTAAAATATATTTATACCACGCTATTCCCAGATTATATTCAGGCAAAATCTTGTAGGAGTCTTGGAAATATCACGATTTTTCTGACAGATTATGCTATTCTGTAGAGAACTGCTGGAAAAGAAGAATCAGATCACGCGGACATTACAGTTTACGCTGGCAACAGCACGGATAATCATTTTCTAAGACCATGGCCATAATTAAGATGGTCCGGAGAAAGTACGGCAAATGAAAGCTGAATAAGGCATGGATAAAGTCTGGCTGGCGATCTGGCAGGAAGTCTTGATTTGAATCTGGTATTATCTGGCGAAAGGACCCCTTTCCAGATTAATTATGCCAAAATGCGCGCTGGCAAACGTACGGATAATAATTTTGCTAGATCATGGCAATAATTAAGATGATCCGGACAAAGTGTGGCAAGTGAGAGCTGGATAAGGAATGGATTAAATCTTGTTATAATCTGGGGGATGATACCCCTCTCAAGACTGATCTTGCCAAAATGCGCGCTGGCAAACGTACGGATAATAATCTTGCCCGATCATGGCCATTCTTAAGATAATCCGGACAAAGTATGGCAAATGAAAGCAGGATAAGGTATGGATAACATCTGGGTTTTGTCTGGCAGGAAGTTTGATTTGACTCTGGTATTATCTGGCGAAAGGACCCCTTTCCAGATTAATTATGCCAAAGTGCGCTCTGTCAAACGTACGGATAATAATTTTGCCAGGTCATGGCCATACTTAAGATGATCCGGATAAAGTATGGCAAATGAAAGCTGGATAAGGTATCAATTAAATTTGGGTTTGGTCTGACAGGAAGTCTGGATTGAATCTGGTAAGAGTCTGGAAAGTGATAACCGTAATTTGTCCATATTATTTTGTTTTCTGGATATTATCTAAATATATTAGGCAATCTACACAGAAAATCCGAAATAGGACTAACACTCGTGTCGCACAGTGGCCAGCACTGTGTAGTGATTTTTTTCCCGCTCACGCGTCTCAACCATATGTACAAGTGACGGACGCCCGCTTTACACAAGGATCAGCACTGTGTAAAACAAGGTCCGCGTCACGAGGCTATAGTTCGTGCCGCACGAGGCTCAGCCCAATGTACACAGTAAATACCATTATGTAGAACTTTATTGCGAGCGAGGATCGCGTTATTGTTTATCTGGGGTTAAAACTAATAATTATTACTTTCTGTATATCTTTGGTATTATGGTAAATTAGTTGTTTAAGGCAATATTTATTTGATAGAATTTATTGTAGAAAAGTATTATAAGCAAAAATCAAACATTTAAAGTCACACTCTGACTAATTTTATATTAACAAATAATAAAAATCTATTTGAAATTTACTGGTTTATATGAAAACTGTTACATATTATAAAAATTTTAGTTTACTTAAGATGAAAACTCCTATGTTGTTAAATAAATTTACATTTTATATACAGTAAGATATTTTTCAATAAATAATACAGTTTATGTGTAATTTAATTTAAGATAAAGTGAAAGTATAATGTGAAATCAAGTTTTAATTTTTTGATTATTATCAAAAAAGTGTAAGCATTTACTGTGCACAGCAAGAGTCTGGTAATGCAGTTATTCTCCAGAGTATCCATAATTTCGCCAGACTGGATAATTTCTGAATATTTGATTTAGATGGATTTTGAGGTAATTGAATTTTCCAAGTTTTCGAGAAATCGCCATTGAAAAATTTAGAAATCAATTCTTGGAATAAAAATAATTGATTTTTTGTTACTTATATTATATGTTCATATGAATACGACACATTTTAAAAACAGTAAATATCTCGATTAACACAGCACCTTCATGAAATATTTTGATTTTTTTCACTTACCCTATTTTATCGCACAAATATTATAATTTTCGTGTGAGATTTTTTTATTAATTTTTGTCAAATATTGTTATACAGTTGAACATGAAAAATTAAATCATGTTACTTATGTGTTTTAATTAGTCTACAGTCTCGTAAAGCATAACATCACCTGAAATTATAAAAGCAGAAGAGGAAGAAGAAATGTCCGATTAAACATGATCAACTTTCAATTATCCATACAATTTATAAGATCTTGTAAAACAGTTTTGATTATATTATATATCGACGGTCTTATGGAAAACTATGCTAACTGAGAATGTTAGCGAATGTTTTCGAATATTGGCGAAAACTATGACATCTCACCGTATTGCCCAAGAATATACTATTTCGGTATATTACCGAAAACAATTATAAATTCACAAATTATTACTTTATATTTTCATTTCATATAATAATTTTTTTTGTTTAATATTGTAACAGCCCCATATTGTCGTGTACAAAGACTTACAGCTGATCGCTGCTGCTGAGTTCTTGCCGAAGCCGTCCAAGTAATGAGGGCAACACCTCACGGTAAAGATAAATATCCATACCAATTCGAGGTCTGCACTTATCGCCGGCGAAGTTACACCAGTAGAGGGCGGTATAACATTTTAGTTGATCATTTTTGCAATCAACATGTGTATTTTAGTGCTGGTATGAGAAGTTTTATCGCCGCAAAATCAATCATCGTCTTGACAGGCCATTCAGTCACTGTTCTCTTTAGCTTCGCCAAGATAAGACTTGAGCGCGACTCGACAAGGATCGAGACGAAGTAAAATAAAAGAAGTTTTTTTGTACAATTATTTTTGCGATTCCGAATAACGCCAGTGAGGGAAAGGGGAATTGTGGTAAGTGACACGTGGGATTAGTAGGTGGCGCTCCACTTGAGCCCTCCGACGAACTCCCAAAACACATCCGGGGATAACCTTTTTTCTTTCCAACAATTCTTCTCCCCTCTGGTGGTGACGTCCAATTCGGATGATCCATGGGCCAGAGGGTTGAACGCCGTTAATGTAAATAATACGAACAAAACAGTAGGGTCAACATACTAATCCTATATGTATATAAATATGTATTTTTATATTTCCACTAGCTGAAGCTCCGGCTTCGCCCGGTCTAAATCCTGTGACCCCTTCCCTATGACCATGTGTGAGTCCTGTCTAAATCCTTAGTTCGACCCGAGATACTTCTATGGATTCTCTATGGGCTCCCCATGGCCGCCCAATTAACCCCTCCGATTACCCCTATCATATGCCTATGACTTTCTTATCGCCTCCCTATAACCCC
>JABFPJ010007193.1:0-10181 GCA_022817425.1 Gryon sp. ZL-2020 | reverse complement strand
ATTTAATCAAAATCTTGTCATCCGTCACTGATATCACAATTGTATTACTATTACATTTAGTTGATATCAATTATTATCTTAATCGACATAGTGTAAGTATTTTTTAAATCCATTTAAATCCATCTTCTAATCACTTAACGTACGATTTTTTTAATTAATTATTCAATTTTTTTTAAACTTAAATATTTTTTTTTTATTGGATAACCAAAAATGACTTTTATATTTTCAGATTTTTTTGTATAATTTTATATGTTTATTTCTTTTATTTTATTATATTTAATTTTACATTTTTTTATTATTTGATTTGAAAAATAAAAAATATCATTACACAAAAATTATTTATATGAAATATGAGCAAAAATTATAGTTTAACACGATTATTCACGAACTCATGTGCGAAGATTGGAAAATATTTAAGATGGCAGATGAGAAGCAGTTTTTGTTTTTATACGCACTTAAAAGTAGACGAACGCAAATACTCGTTGTAAGTAAGTGACCTAACAAATATACTCAGAAACTCTTGTTCAACAAATTTATAACAAAATATCATATTTTCTTTCTATCAATTTTGAATTTCCCGCCTCTTTAAAAATGGAAATTCAAAATTAAATTCAAATTTCCCGCCAAATTTACAAAAACAATATAAAATCAAAACTAAAAAAAATTATTATAATACATTATAATTTAATTGAAATTAAAAATTAAAAAAAATGAAACACAAATTTTTTTTAATTTTGTATTAAAATATAAATATTTATAGAATGTTGTACTGTAACCGGCATGTTATGTATGTTCCCGCCACTTTTGTCAAAGTTACTCGACCTAGTGAGTCCGACGGAAAAGCCACGTCCGTCGTTGCATATATTAACGACAAAGTTGAATTCCGACTTAGCCGACAATTTTGTATTACTAAATGGCTTCTATTCATTCTGCACGTTATTTGTTATGAACCGTCTTGCCTTTTTCTTCATAATGGTGATACTCGTGACGTTTCACTGGTACGGATTATTGGAATTACTTGGGTAAGAAAAGTGACTTTCATTGATGATATTTAAAGTGGTTAAAACCACTCGGACAAGTTCGAACTAGTTCAATTGGTTCGAACTTGTTTGCTTGATTTAACCGATTAAACTGGTTCGAACTAGTTTGATTGGTTTGAACTAGTTTTCACCATTCGAACTACTTCAGCTGGTTTTGGTTTGAAATACACGCGAATACTAAGTCCAACTGGTTTAAGTCACTGGGACTGGTTCGGACTATGTAAACTAGTTCAATTTGTTCAAACAAGTTCGAACTAGTTGGATTCGTTTAAATAAGTTTTAATTATTCATTAATATTCGAACTCATGAAATATGTACCAACTGGTTTGACTTATTCAAACTACTTTGAACAATCCACACAAGTTGTTCGAACTTGTTCGAACTAATTGTTCGAATTAAGTTCGAAAAAAAAAATCGAACAAATTGTTCGAACTAATCGAACTAGTTTGAACTCGTTTGATCCATTCTAACAAGTTTGAAGTGTTTGAACTAATTAAACTTGTTCGAACTATGTAAACTTGTTGCAACTTGTCCGAACAAGTTTGACTTGTTTGAACTATGTAAACTTGTTTAAACTTGTTCAAACTATGTAAATTTGTTTAAACTAGTTCGAACTAGTTTGATTCGTTAGTTTAAAATTAATCTTAAACATAACATTGAAAGTTAATAACTAATTAAACTTGTTCGAAATATGTAAACTGCTTTAAACTAGTTCGAACTAGTTCAACTGGTTCCAACTTGTTTGCTTGATTTGAATCCATTAAATTGGTTCGAACTAGTTGGATTCGTTTGAACTAGTTTTAATCATGCATCAATATTCGAACTCATGAAATATGTACCAACTGGTTTGACTTATTCAAACTGCTTCGAACGATCCAAACAAGTTCGGATTGTTCGAACTAGTCAAACTAGTTTGAACTCGTTTGATTCATTCTAACAAGTTTGAAGTGTTTGCACTAATTAAACTTGTTCGAACTACGTAAACTTGTTCAAACTAGTTCGAACTAGTTCAATTGGTTGGAACCTGTTTGATTAATTTGAACCGATTAAACTGGTTCGAACTAGTTTGATTAGTTTAAACTAGTTTTTAATAGTCAAACTACTTCAACTAATTCTAATTCATGAAACTCGTTCTAACTAGTTCTAACATTTGTTCGAATAAGTTCGAACTAGCTTAAAATAGTTAAAAATGCGAATCTTTCTAAGATTTATGTTTTTGAGCCATAAAGATTAAATTCAGACGTACAAATTACTTTTTTAAATAAATTTAATTAAAAATACTTATTATTAAAACCACTTGGAACTAGTTTGAAGTATCCAAAATTATAAATTCATATCTTAAAAATAATATACATATAAATACAGATCAAAATTACAAAACTTTGGAAACATCGATCCAATGAAGAATCAGATTGACGAAAATAAAGCTTTAAATGACTTGCGACAATGCGTTACGTTGCACATGAGAACTCATCGGTAATTATTCTTGTTTATTGCAAGAAAAATTATTTTAACCTTAAATTCAAGTTATGCTATTTTACAATAAATTATTGTAATTGTAAATATTAAGATGAATACATAATTTGACATAATTTGAAGGTATTTCTTGTTGATAGATAAATGCTACCGCAGTCCCCTGCTTTTGGGATTTTTTCAAAATGTATCCGCGCTGTCCGTTTGCTTATACGCCGTAAGATAAATTACTGTCATTTGTTGTAATAATGAATTTGTAATGCAAAATTGTTCGAATTAAAAGTAATTATGATTGAGGAAATAATCAATCTTTTTGTTGTGTGTTTTAGCTGAAATTACAGATCAATGAAATGAGGTCGCTGGTGCATATAATAATACGTATTATAAATGTGGTTATGGCAAATTTGTGTTATTGCATTTTGACTGAAACCAATTCCAATAAAATGGCGAATCTCTTTGACTATTGGTAATTTATATTAAAATTGTAATTTCACTCGAAAAATTACTAGCTAGTGACTTTTTCCAAGTCCCTCGAAAAGTTACTAGCTAGGGACTTCTTTAAAAGTCACTCAAAAAGTCACTAGCTAGTGACTTTTTTCAAATCACTCAAAAAGTCACTAGCTAGTAACTTTTTCAAATCACTCGAAAAGTCACTAGCTAGTAACTTTTTTCTGAGTCACTCGTAAAATCACTAACAAGAGACTTTTTCCGAGTAACTTGAAAAGTTACTAGCTAGGGACTTTTTCCATGTCATCCGAAATGTCACTAGTTTGTGAATTTTTTCAATTTTCACTGGAAAAGTAAATCGAAAAGTCACTAGCTAATGACTTTTTAAAAGTCACTGCAAAAGTCACTAGCTAGTGACTTTTTTGGTGAAAACAAATATACAAAGTTTTGTAGTATCGATACTAGATTTAACAAATTGTCTAGATATTAAAAATTCCCTAGATATAAAAAAATTCCTCAGATTTCTCAAAAATCATTACGATATTCTCAAAATATAAAAAAATTTTTGCAAATTGAAATCCAATGTCAGATCTTAATAATTAAATGACTGTTATAATTTGTTCAGTTATATTTCCAAATGGTATCAAATGTCACCGAAGGTAAACAAAACATTTAAAATAATTCATTGTCGATGTCGGAAGCGTTACTATCTCAGTGCCCATGGCATTTTTGATTATTCGATGATTGTTCATACTAAGGTACTTTATTTTCTATTCAAATCATATTAATAATCCAATATCATAAATAATCCTTTTATTGTCATTTTTATTAACTTTTTTAATTTTGATATTTTTCATAATCAAAACACTAACTAAATTACTTTTTATTTGTTTACATGTTGTTGTAATGAATGTTTTATTTTATTATTAAAAGGCTTAAAAAATATACCAGCTTTTGTTGTTGTTTTCTTGTATTTTTTAAATGCTGATGGTTTTTTTTCAAATTAATTTATCTATTTAAAAGTTTTTTTACATTTTATTTTTGCATGTTTTTAATTATTAAATTATTTTTTTTGAAATTTAATTTTTAAAAAGCTTTGATATAAATATCTGCACGCTTTTGTTGTTTATTAATATTTTTTAAATGTTCGTTGTGCTTTAGTTAGTTTTTTTAAACTTAATTTATTTAATTTAAAATAAATTTTGAATTTATTTTGTTTTTTATAATATAATAAAATAATAGTTTTTGAAAGCTTCGTTTTCGTACTTTACATTACTGGGATCTATGAACTAAATGTACATAATCATTCTTATATTTTGTAAATAAAAAAATTTATATTTCTACAGAACATAGCAGCATTCAATATGTAAGTATTTTCACTTTTATATTAACAGATTTATACGCTATTTTCATAAGTTCATTTTTGTTTTGTTTAGAATTGTTTACATTATATGGAAACATATTGTTTACATTTGTTTACATTATATGTAAACATATTGTTTACATTTGTTTACATTATATGTAAACATATTGTTTACATTTGTTTACATTATATGTAAACATATTATTTACATATGTTTACATTATATGTTAACACATTGTTTACATACGTTTACATTATATGTAAACACATTGTTTACATAAGTTTACATTATATGTAAACACATTTTTTACACTCGTTTACATTATATGTAAACACATTGTTTACATACGTTTACATTATATGTAAACACATTGTTTACATACGTTTACATTATATGTAAACACATTGTTTACATAAGTTTACATTATATGTAAACATAAGTATTTCTCTTTGTTGAATATATTGTTTTCGGAGATATGAAAATAGCGTATAGATTCAAAAATACTATACTAAAACATTAAAAACCCAACATAAATTAACTCACTTTTTCACCAAAACCATTTTTCATTCTCATCTTTTTTTTTAACATAAATAATCAACTATTATTTCAGCTTTCTAAATATCATTTCCCACTGAATAATTCTAAAAAATTATTTCTGCAATTTCATTTGAATAACAGAATATCAATTTATTTTCCCATTTAAAACTAAAAATTAACTAAGTCATAATTGAATTTAATTGGACAATTAAAAATAAAAGGGATATTTTGCGAGAAGAAAGAAATTAAAAAAATGAGCCGACTTGGATAAGTAAAGTTAACGTAATTAAATGTTGAAAAATTAATGAACAGCTGAGCGTGGGATGGATATGCAAGTCTTATATACATCTCGCAAAGCGCCGATTTTAAATGACATTAACAACTGAAAAGCCCATCGAAAGACATGAAACTCGTCAGCTTTTAATTTACGACAAGTCGAGCAAATTGCGCCAAACCGAACACCAATTTTGCACTCTATTTTGTGTCTTTTCTTTTTCATCGACATTTCGTATGGAAGACTTGCAGTTGAAGTGCATCTTTGACTGTCGCAAATAACATGTCCAAGAATTCGCAGCAAATTGTAGATGACAGTGAAAACATTTACGATAGTCATTTGTACGATGTTTTTAAAGTTTCGTCCAAGTTGAATGGGTTATGGCCAAAGCAGTCTGTTTACACCAAAATACCCATACTTTTTGTCAATCAGTTTCCATTGTTTGTTCTGTTTTACTTTGAGGTAAAGTTTTTTTTATTTATTCTAGGAATTTTATTCAAGGTCATTATTAAATGTTGTGACAGTGACACAAATGTAAACAATATTGCATTTGTGTATCTTAATTTATTATGAAAGTTAAAAACAAAGTTTAAGGTTTTCATTAAATAAGAAATATACAAGTAAAATTATATTTAACCTAAGATTAAATATGTGACATGCGACGAAACAGATTTAATCAAAATCCTGTCATCAGTTATCGATATCACGATTATGTCATTGTTACACTTGGTGGATATCAATTTTTATATTAACAGACATAGTGTAAGTATTTCTAAACATCAGTTTAGTGAAGGACATTATTTCTTCATTGTTATTAATTTTTTATTATAATAATTGTCATTATTATTTTTTTTTATTTTTATCATTATTGTTTATTTTTATTATTATTATTATTACTATTATTATTATTATTATTATTATTATTATTATTATTACTATTATTATTATTATTATTATTATTAATTTCTTTATTTACTTTTGGTATTATTTTAATAACAAGAAATGTTGTTCGTGTGCCTTTCAAATAATTTTTCAGTTTAACATAATAATTCATGATATCATCTGCGATGATTGGAAAAACTACACGAAGAACGAGGAACAGGCATATTTAATTGCATACGCACTTAAATGTAGACGTACACAAATACTCATTGCAAGTAAGACGGAATTTATTTACGTTATTCTTATGCGTTTTGAAATTTCCGCATTTAATTTTAAATAAAAAGTCGTCATCTTATTTTTTTAACAAAAATGTTTAATTTAAATTAAAAAACTATTATTTTTTCATTTAAATTTGCCGCCTTAAATGTTAAATTTGAAATTCCCGCCATACTTTGTTTTCAAACATTACGCTTCATTTTAAATATCCCGCCTTTAACTTGATTTTTTTTCAGAGGGTTGCACTATATCAGGAATATTAACAATGTTTCCCCCACTTTTATCAAAGTTACTCGACCTAGTGAGTCCGACGGAAAAGCCACGTCCGTCGTTGCATATATTAACGACAAAGTTGAATTCCGACTTAGCCGACAATTTTTTATTACTAAATGGCTTCTATTCATTCTGTACGTTATTTTTTCTAAATCGTCTTGCCTTCTTCTTCATAATGATGATACTCGTGACGTTTCACTGGTACGGAATATTGGAATTACTCGGGTAAGAAAAGTAACTTTCATTGATGATATTTAAAGTGGTTAAATCCACTCGGACAAGTTCGAACTAGTCTAATTGGTTCGAACTTGTTTGCTTGGTTTAACCGATTAAACTGGTTCGAACTAGTTTGATTGGTTTGAACTAGTTTTCACCATTCGAACTACTTCAGCTGGTTTTAGTTTGAAATAAACGCGAATCCCCAGTCCAACTGGTTTAAGTCACTGGGACTGGTTCGAACTATGTTAACTAGTTCAATTTGTTCAAACAAGTTCGAACTAGTTGGATTCGTTTAAACTAGTTTGAATCATTCATTAATATTCGAACTCATGAAATATGTACCAACTGGTTTGACTTATTCAAACTGCTTTGAACGATCCCAAGAAGTTCCAATTGTTTGAACTAGTCAAACTAGTTTGAACTCGTTTGATACATTCTAACCAGTTTGAAGTGTTTGAACTAATTAACCCTTTCCTTCCCACTGTAGCTTTAAAGCAACGTGTATTTTACACAGTATTCTTTATTTTTCGAATAAAAGTTGAACTTAAAATGTTTGTGCTCACTTTTATACGATTAATCAATCATACATCTATAGAAAAGGTAAATTTTTCATTGAAAATATTGAATTTGTATAGGACTTTATAATAATCTTTTCATTTTTATTGAAAATAATTTGGTATTGAAAGGGTTAAACTTGTTCGAAGTATGTAAACTTGTTTAAACTGGTTCGAACTAGTTTGATTTTGTTGAACTATGTAAACTTGTTGAAACTTGTCCGAACTAGTTTTAGTTGTTCGAACTACGTAAACTTTTTTAAACTAGTTCAAACTAGTTTGATAGGTTCGAACAGTGTAAACTTGTATAAACTTATTCAAGCTATGTAAACTTGTTTAAACTTGTTCGAATTAGTTTGATTTGTTCGAACTACGTAAACTTGTTTAAACTAGTTTCAAATAGTTTGACTTGTTCGAACTATGTAAACCTGTTTAAACTAGTTCGAAGTAGTTTGATTTGTTATTTTTAAATTAATCATAAACATAATATTTACAGATATTAACTAATTAAACTTGTTCGAAATATGTAAACTTGTTTAAACTAGTTCGAAATAGTTCAACTGGTTCGAACTTGTTTGCTTGAGTAGAACCGTTTAAACTGGGTCGAACTAGTTTGATTCGATTAAACCAGTTTTCACCAGTCGAACTACTTCAACTAATTCTAATTCATGAAACTTGTTCTAACTAATTCTAACATTTGTTCGAATAAGTTCGAACTAGTTTAAAATACACGCGAATCCTTCTAAGATTTAAGTTTTTGAGCCATAAAAACTAAATTTAAAAGTACATTATCAATTAAACTTATTCGAACTATGTAAACTTGTTTAAACTAGTTCGAACTAGTTCAATTGGTTCGAACATGTTTGAAATACCCAAATCTCCCAAAATTGCACATTAAAATTACTAAAATTAATCGTAAATATAACATTTGCAGGTCGAAATTACAAAATTTTGGAATCAATAGTTCATCCAAAAACCACATCGATGAAAATGAAGCTTTGGATGACTTGCGACAGTGCGTTACAATACACATGAGAACTCATCGGTAACTTTTTTAAATTCATTCCAAAACTTTAAGTATAACCTTAAATTCAGGTTATGCTTTTTAACAATAAATTATTTTAATTGTAAATATTAAAATGAATACATAATTTGACATAATTTGAAGGTATTTCTTATTGTTAGATAAATGCTACCGCAGTCCCCTGCTTTGGGGATTTTTCCAAAACGTAGCTGCGCTCTCCGTTTGCTTATACGCCGTAAGATAAATTACTGTCATTTGTTGTAATAATTAATTTGTAATGCAAAATTATTCAAATTACAAGTAATTATGTCTGAGGAAATAATCAATAATTTCTTTTTGTGTGTTTCAGCTGAAATTACAGATAAATGAAGTGAGTTCGCTGGTGCATATAATAATACGTATTATCAATGTTGTTGTTGCGAATTTTTGTTATTGCATTTTGACTGAAACCAATTCCATTAAGATGGCGAATCTGTTTGATAGTTGGTAATATAAATATTTAAAATTTCCTAGAAAAGTCACTAGATACTGCAAATTTGCAAATTTGCAGTTTTCTATTGACTTTTTAAATTCCCCAGAAAATTTCTCAGATTCTAAGTTAGCGTCATTTAAATATGTTTCAGTTACATTTCCAACTGGTACCAAATGTCTCCGAAGACCAACAAAACATTCAAAATAATCCATTGCCGATGTCGAAAACTGTATTATCTCAGTGCCCATGGCATTTTTGAATGTTCAATGGCGTGTCATGCTAAGGTATTTTGATAACTTTTTTGAAAAATCGAAAAAGAATAATGTTTCAATTACAATAATACACTTTTTAATTTGATTTTACTTTATTTCTTAGTTTTTAAAAGCTTCATTTTCGTATTTTACATTACTCGGTTCCATGAACTGAAGATTGAAATACACATGACATATTTGAGAAACAAAGGAATATATTTATGAAAATTAAGGAAAAATGTTAACTCAATTTTATGTGAAGAAACAATTTTTATTTATATATTTATATTTTATAATTTAAGTAGTAATTAAATTAATAATTTATTTATGAATTGTAACGGAATCCAAATGATTCCATGTTTTTTATATTTATAAATAACTAATATAATAAATTTCATAACATAAAGTTATTTGGAAACCTGGAATACATCACGATGAATTCTGAAACTTAAAAATAACAGAAAAGTAAGTCAATAAAAATTAATTCTGTCGAATTTTGTTATAGAAATTGTCAAAGAAAAATAATTTCTCAATTACAAACAGATGACTGTCCAAGGGCCAATTTTTTTGTTACATAGAAATGACTAAATTTCAATCTTAAAGAAAAGTCTATGATGGAAAAAGTACAAGATTCGAACATGTAATATGAAAATCTGCACCCCGGAAGCATTATTACTTGTTTTCTCTCGGAAAAGTGTCACGCAGTGTGCGGTTCAAGGCAAGCGGAATTGAGCAATAAAATCAGAGGACAAATTAGAAATCGTCAAAAGAGTTCGCTTACTTTTCGGAAGTCGTAAAATTCCAATTTTTGACAAAGTCAGTCTGGTCAGCTCAGTATTGCTAAGGCGCGCAAGACTTAGGAGGCTAAGTATTGAAAGAAATGTGAGACATAAACGAACTTTTAACTCACAAATACCATATATTGTAATCATCTGTTTATAATTACTGATTGAAAATAAATAAATTTCGCACTCAGAATCCATTTTGGTTATAAGAACTAAAATTTGGTTACCACAAACAAATTATTTGGTAAATATATGACCAACCAAATTTTTAGTTAACACAACAAAAAGATTTAGTTACTTTTATTTGTTC
>JABFPJ010007192.1:0-10181 GCA_022817425.1 Gryon sp. ZL-2020 | reverse complement strand
TAATTAATGTGCTCTTCTTAAATGGAGACAATAAATATAGTAAAACAACATTTTTAAACCTTTTATTGGCATATTTCACATGAACATTAATTATTAATATATTAAATTATTGCATCTTTTACAATTTGTAAAATATGTACAATCTCACAAAGAAAAAAAATCAAGCCCAACGTTTGGGAATATATAAATTACTGTTGCTTTTGTTCCGAACAATTCTTGAAACAAAGCAAGATTCGAGTTGTTCGGAACTTAAACAACGCCACAGTTTCGAATCAACAATAGCATTATTGTAAAGTTGGTATGAATTATAATGCTCGTCAAAATACATACAATAATTTGTCACGTCTTTAACTATAACGTACAAATTGTTTTCGTAATCTTCTAAAATGAGATGTACTACAAAAAATGTATGTTCAGTTTGTTGAGGTATCACGAGCACATTATTGCTGACAGTATTACCTTTCAGACAAATAGATTTTAAAACTTTTACCGAATCTGTAATTTTCATAGGAAGAAATGAATGAAAAGCCGTAATGTCAGGAAGTTCATGAACAGTCATCGTAACTGTCGTGCCTTTAGAGTAAATCTCGTTTTGCAGAGTAGTTTTTGACTCTAAACGATGAGCAAATTGCATCTGCGCTTTCATTGCTAATGATTTGCAGGGATTACTGCGAGAATTCGATGTTTTTGATGAAAGTTTGTGTTCCCTATTTCGGCTCTCACATCTCATTGCTGACAACTGAGATAATGGTCCCATACGCTTCATGATCGTCGCATAATGTACCAAGGTGTGATGCTTGGGTTTCAATAAACCTGGGAACAATCGAGTTCGAAGACTAAGGTACTCTTCTATTATGCAAGCCAAGTAATTTGGTAAATCAGCATGAAAAAACGGTGTAAACGCTATATCCAAAATTTCTTTTAATAGTATAATTATCTTCCAATGAAGATTGTCTTGTGGAATGCAGTCACCAATAATTAGACCCACATTTTTTATGAAACAAAACGCCTCACCAGCCGACATTTTAATAAACTTTTTATCAATTTGTAATTTTGAAATCTCTCGCGGCTTATTACTACGTTCGTCTTTTCCGTAATCAAAATTATTTATCCGCTCATTGAGCTGTTCCCGAGTAAAAAATTTGTCTTCACATATAAACCGATTGAAAATCAAACCTGCATCGTATTCCCACACGCCCTCAGCAATATCATGCATCAAATCTACTGTTAATAGATCAATCGGCAATGTACTCTTTAAATCGTGTAATACGGACAACTTCGAAATACCTGTTAAACTAGGTTGACTTTGATTAATTGTGCTGTATAATTTTCTTTCGTACACATTACACAAGCTGTTTCATGGAAGACATTGTTTAAATCTTTAGTATGTATTAAACAAAATACACATAGAAATGATGACTTAAAACGTGTGTTGAATCCGAAAATCGTATGCATGGCAAGATTATCGCCGATAACTCCCGCAAGCGAGAAATAAACTTGAACCGGCCCCGAGTCCGTTTCGATCGAAATACCTTCTTTTTCCAAAAACTGAGTTCCTCGACAGCTTTTGAAAATATTTCTCGGAGTGGTACTAGTTTTTGGTCAGAAGATAAGTACAGCGTTAAAGTGAAAATATTTTCGACTTTTGAAAACATGGAAGGAGGTAAACACGGTTGACACACGTAAACTCCTCCGCATTTGCCTAACATTCCGCGATGGCTTCCTAACGGATTATTATTCTTAAAATCATCCTGGTAAAGCAGCAAAGGAAGCACTAAATGATCGCCAAATAAAATTTGCTTAGATTGCCAATGTTCTCCTTGTATAATATTTGATATTAAAGTTTCTTGCTGTAACTCCTTGACATACTTTAATACATTTTCAAAAATACCAGGAATCTCATAAAACTTTTTTAAAATGTCTCTTAACGGAAAAAATTGATATGTAATTTTTGTTCTAGTCGATTCATTACATAACTCTGTACAAACAATCTTATTTTTCACATCAACTTCAATTTCCTTCGCAGGAATATAGCTGCCAGTTGACTTAAAATAATTTATACACTGCTGATCCGTTTCAAAATTTGAAAACGGATGTGACAATTTGTCGAGCATAGCTTCATACGCTTCTAAATTGCCATTTGTTTCGCCCAAATGTTTTAGACGTTCAATAATTTGACTATAAAGCAGTGTTACACAAGACGTTTGGAAAAAAGATTGAAACATTTTTCGAATACTATCAATGCGACTACGTGATAAATCTGGATAAGAATACAATTTGCTGATCATTCTAGCGCTTGTCTTGTTTATGCAATCAGAAAAATTAGTCGGATCCATTTTAGTGTTTTCCAAATCTCAGATAAAAAATTAAAAAAAAAGTCAATTCTATGCTAATTTCGATTAAATAATAAATAAAACACTAAAAGAGATCATAATCAAATAATTTTAAATATAAAAAGTCGTTAATGAAAAAAAGTTAATCAAATTTCAGTCGGAAATCTTACTCAATGCACAACAGTGCTTTGTTCGTGGCCATACTCAATTTTTCACCATGAAGATTCATGCGAAAGCACGTTTTTTGCAAAAAACTCCAAACGTTGGAAGACGCTTTTGGATACTGAATGTTGTAAGCTGTAACAATTTGGAAATTAAGCTGCAGTGCAGCAATCACTGATGGGACGGAATAATATATTGTTCCAATAACACTGTAAACAGCTTCTGGCGAGGTGATTGGTCCAATAAGCATAATATATGGATATTGCTGTTGTTCCGACGCAATAATGGATTCCTTCTTATCAAAAATGTTTTTTTCCATGTCTTTTGAATCCTATAATTAAAATATAAGTATGTCTAACTATCTTTTACTAAAAAACATCTATAAATTTATCTAAATTTAATCACCTACCGTTAGAATGAACATAAATGTTCGTTCATCTTGCTGTCGCTTATTTTTCAATTCTACTGTCTCGGCTTTCTTCTTTCTGCCACATGTTTTTGCAGAAGCTTTTTTGATCGGAGCCTTTATGGAATGTATCAACAAATACAAAATGATGGGATCTTTTTCGTCTGTCATAAAACATTCAAAATAACGATCAATAAAATCAATAAAATTATAGAATTTAAAGCTACGGCATAGTAAAAAAGTGATATGAATATCTAAAAACGAACCATCAATTAGTTCTGACAAATACTTCTGATAATCCTCGCCATCTTGAAATGAAAACTGTTTCGAACAAACATACTTTTCAAAATATTCTCGAAGTTCTGGCCAAGTATTTTCAATATGCAATTGAATTTCTGGATATTTTGTGTTGAAATCTTTCGAAATCTAAGAAAATGTATAATATAAAAATATGTTATTCATAAATAGAATAAATAGTAAAATAAATTTAATATAAATTAAGAAACCTAATATTTTATATGAAATTATAACCAAAAATGAAATTTCTTTAAAACTTGAGTGAAATATATATTAAATTATAGTAAACCAAAACTAATTTTATTAACACTAATTGCGATATACAACAAAAAGTTGAAATTTATTAAGTTAAAATTTTGAAATTATTAAATTATAATTACAAGTTCCGGTCCTGTAACTGCTCGCAAGCAAGGGAACTCTTCAAATTGCCAGTATGGGTCTTTCTTCTCTTTTGTTATTTCGTGCCTAATAAGAAAGGTTACTTCCCAAATTCGTCTAATATCCGGCAACGTTTCTGAATTCTGCTTTCTCAAATCATCTAATAAAGTCTTCGCATTTTCTACAAGAAATGATAAAATAATAAAGTAAATTTTAATACAATATTGTAAAATAGATTAAGTATTTCAAATACACGATTCAAAAGAAATATTCTTACCTAATGAATTAGGATTAGGGATTTCTTTTTGGATATCCACCGCTGGATGCAAAAGACCACCTTCTACAAGTACTTTTCGCATATAATTTATTCGTGCCGGCAACTTTCCGGTTTGTCCTATTCTTTTGCTTCCTTCAGTTTTTCCTGGAGAATACAAAATTCCATCTCGCAAACCAAAAAAGGCGTTTGCTTCTTGTGCTATTTGACTGAGAATTGAAGATGGAATTCTAAAAAGTATATTGAATTATTTAACTAATTGAAATATGAAATTCATAAAATTTTATAATCTTTTATAATACAAATAGTCTTATAATGATTAATAATAAGTTTTAAATACAGAAAAAAGTAAAAATCTTACGATAATTTATCAAGTGGATTATCAATATTAACATCTTCAGTTTTAAAAAGTATGTCCAGTTCTCGATTGACTAACAAATGTGATAAATTATTAAGCATCACATCCGATAATTTTTTATATTTTTTGAACCAAAACAAAGTCAATTTTCCTTCAAAAAAGCTTGTCAAAAAAGTTTCTATATCTGTTCTTTTAGATATGAATTCTGTTGAATTTACATTATGTAATTGCAAACATTTGGAGCAAACAACGTCGAAGCTTTTCTCAGCCATATCTAAAAAAAAAAAAAACAAAAAATATTCTATGCATTTGAAATAACAAAATCAAAAAATTAATTTATCAAAATATTTATAATATTATCAACATATTCATTATTAAACAAATCTAAAATCACCCCACAGAAATTTTACTTGAAAAACATTGTTGTATCTATCCTCAATTAAAAAACTTCACATTCAAAATGTTTGTCTGAATCGCTTTCCTTTCCAACTCATAATTCGTTTCAAAAATAAGATTTATTAATAGCACTTACTTGCGAATAAACGAATTCGGAAATGTCCTTTTCAACAACAGAAATCACTAACATTAATTTCAGTAATAGAATCACTTTCTTTTAATTGTCCGCAATTCGACGCATTGTTTACAAATGTAATAACTCTGCTTTTCTTCGAATACGTATTACAAAGAGATGGTCTCATTTGATTTTCGGAACACAACATAACGTGTAATTCCAAACATTGATTCTGAATCATTTCATTGGCCTATAATTCGTTTTCACTAAATGCCAATTATATGATAAATAATATTGAGATGGAATAATATTTCGAATGTATTATTACATGTTTAAAGCATTTTATGCTAATAAATGTACTTAATTATATAAAATGTGTATAAATTAAATTTCCGCGCCAAAAATCTTTGTTTTTAAGCGCAACAGATTCCGTGCCTGACGATCCGACGCGCGGATTGTCATCCGCGCACGTCGGATTGTCATCCGCGCACGACTCATTGTTATATATAAACCATCAATACTTGTTACTCGCGATAATGCAACATATACAAGTTGTTGATCCTGTCGTTTATCATACATATACACAATATTGTCAAAAGTGCCACCTTGCGATTTATGAATAGTCATAGCACATGCTGGTATTATAGAAAAATGATTTCGCTTTACACTCATTGTTTTATTTTTATTCAAATACGTAGTGGATGTTCTTCTATTCATAGGCACGAGATCTTTAGGTATATTTTTTTCTTGAACATAGCGAGCTGCAAGTCTTTTTGCTTTTTGACCAATGTGATCATTGCCAGGAAATTTTATCCATATACGTTTTATCAATGAGTTGTTATAATTATTATCACTACTGGTTTCATTATCAACTGAATTTTCTATTTCGACGTATAATAATTCGCCTATTGCGCCGTTTGCTAAACCATCTTGTACATCAATATTAGTTGAAATCATATATGATTTTCCAATAACAAGTGGAATTTCGTAAGGCAAACCACCAGTATCTATCACTGACATTCTATGTAATTTTTGGCGCATGTGAGCTAATTGTTCTGCGTTAGTGTAACCTTGATAAATATCTATTGAAATAGAATTCACCTTATCTGTACACATATTTAATACAGTGTTATTATACGTATCTACGTCATTATTTCTAAAAAATAATCGGACTCCACTTGGACAAACTTCATTAACATATTCTTTGCTGAAAAAACGCTACTCTATCAGATTTTGTTCTTCTAATAATAATTTTTCACCATTTCCTATTTTCGTAAGTATGCCGGAAAATACAATATTTGATTGACGGATAACTTGATTTAACTCGTAAAATTGAAGACTTCGCCAAAGCGTAGGACCCGCCAAGCTCAATTTTGTTTGTTTATATATAGGAGTGGCTCGAACTGCCGGAAGTTGCCTCAAGTCGCCAATTAAAAAAATGTCTTTTCCACCATAAGGAATATTAATGTTTTCTATTTGTTTTAATCTTGAGTCAATTTGTTCATTTAGTTCAGCTGAGATCATACTAATTTCATCAATTAACAAACATCTAACATTTTTAAATAACGAGCGATACTGTTGTACAACTTCAAATGATAAAGGCATTGCTTTTCCAATTGCAATTTTCAGAGCAGTATGAATTGTGGTTCCGTTAATTGCTACAGCAGCTTTCCCAGTAGAAGCGCAAGTTATATAAGCATTACAAAATCCATTTGTTTCAGCAAAACGATTATAAATTTCCATTAGTAAATTAATAACAAAAGTTTTTCCACATCCAGCAGGACCAGTAAAAAATATTTGTAATGGCTTTTTATCTATATTTTTATGTAACAAATGATCGATTACGTGCAATAACAATCCTTTTTGTTTTGAATTTGTTAATCACATAATTTTTATAAATTCTTCTCTATCCATGATGTTCTCACGCTTCTTTGCAACAGGGCCAAGTTTACTGAGAGTTGCCAACCTTAAATCAGAATTAATATCCGAGTTGATATCAAAAATAAAATCAGAAAGAGGGTCTTTTTCTACAATTCGTGACATTAATAATGACAAATCTTGACTTGTTTCAGCATCCGCGTCTTCATTGTTTTCCGCGCATAATTGTTTGCAAATCTCAATTGTTCTTGCTATATCAAGATTGGACTCAAATTCTTTTCTTCGTTGTAAAATAAGTAAATCATTCTCTTCATAAACTTGAATAAAACGTTTTTCAGTTAAAATTTCATTTTCTTCATTGCGAAAAGGTATATGCAAGGTGACCATTTCACGTTTATATTCATCATTATCTGTAGACATATCATAATTTCGATAACGAATTATACAAGGCTTTTTACGTTTTTTCCATTTATTTTTTATAACGTTAAAATTTGCAACAGCCTGAGCTAAAGTTAAATCTTAATATTCTTCTGGTCTTTTTTGATATTTATCAAATCAATTATCTTTCCAAATATTTGTAGATTCTGCCTCAATATTTTCTTCCTCTAATTCCTTATTGGTTTTTCTAATTCATTCACGTTCAATAGGCCAATTTGTGGGAATATACACTATTTTGTCGGTGCTATAAGACATAGGTATACGTAAGAGATACCATGCTGCTTCCTGGCTTGTAATTTCTACAGAGTTAAGCATGTCAATGCTTAATTTACGAGTTATCTCTACTATGTCAAATTCCGGATGTTCGTCCATGGTTTGAATAATTTTACGTTGTAAGTTGCTGATACCCCGATTAGTTTTATTAACATATTCTACAACATAAGCTGCACATGAATATTCTTCCAAAATAAATTGTAAATCCATATTTGAGCCAAGAACATTTAAAATAAAAGGATTGAATGGATTAATCCACTTCTCAGATGTTTCTCGTTTAACGAACACTTTTGGTCTTGAAGTTCCAGCTCGAAGAATATCCAGATAAAATTCTTCAGAATTAATTTTATGATCCTTAAAAAAATTATCGATGTTTATGTAATCAGTTGTCTCTAAGGCTCTCCACATACGATTGTAAATATTCGCATATATTTTTCTACGTGAATCGGTGTTTGGCATAGGTACAAGTATTACAGTAGAACGAGATGGCATAAATGGTGCACCAAAACGACAAACAGTAGTTGTTTTACTCTTTTTTTTGTCACATGTGAATGTATGTTTGTGATGTTGCAGCTTAATATATCCAGAAGATTCACAATCACATACTGACACTAGTTGATCTATTAGTTTAATGGTTGCCATTTTATCGACTCCTGAAGCATCTGATGGAGCCATATTGAACCACAATAGTATGTGAGCATGAGGACTTCCTCTGTGTTGGAATTCTATCCTTTTGAAATAATGTTGCACATAATGTTCTTTAAAAGGACTAAAGGATTTTGATTTTAAGATGGCAAGAATTGTATCCACGAGTTTGTTGAAGTATATAGCACACGTAACTGAATCTTCATTAATGAGAGTTGCCTTTATATTATAATGTAAATTTCTCAATTCGTTCTCATTGATATGAAGACCATTATGTTTCAATTTATAAAGTGTTTTTAAAAGTTTAAGCCATCCTATCTCATTCGCACTCATGGTCAAAAAGAATGTTGGTTTCCCGAGTTGACGTATCATTGCAAAAAGATCTTTTTTCCTTTGTGCCCAATAATAAGTAGAATTTGGAATTGATCGAAGAAAAGCGAGATTTGTTTCAATACATCCATTTATAAAATCCTTTGATTCCACTTGTGTTCGAGTCAGTTGCGTATCTTTACTAATAAATTTAAAAGCGACTGTAAGAGAATCTCGAGTTCTCATTCTCATAATTTTCATGGCCAAGTACAATAAGTGATGAGGAATTACTCCACGTCTATCAGCTCTTCGTAGTTCACTCGTTGCCATCATGAAAAGTGTAACATAAATTCCCGCTTTAAATGATCTAAATTCTCCAAGATATATTGATGGAAAAGATAATTCTTCACAATGTTCATCGAAACAAATACTGACAGGACTTTTGTTTTCAGCCGGAGCAATGCGCAAATAGTTATCTTCATTCCATAAAAGCGTCTGTTGTTGTGCAAGTAAATTTTCTTCAATAAATATAGCTTCACTAATGTTATCTTGAAATAAATTTTCGTTTGAAGTTTCGCAGTCATTAAAAAAAGAATCGTCTATTTGAATATCATAAAATTTATATAAAGGAGTCTTAATTAAATATTGCAACCATTTTTTCACAACTTTTTTCTTAACATAACCAATCAAATAACTTGATTTATGAATTTTTTTTCTCTTTAAATGTACGTTAATGCAATAATCGTCATCAACATTTCTTGGCAACTGATTCACCATGTTATTAATTGTCACAGGAACATTTATAATTTGTCCATAAATACCATATTGGCCCTCACTATGACGAAGCCTTCTAATTTGCATAAACGGTAATCGCGGAGAAATTAGGCGTTCCGTAATTAAGTCTAACTCAGGTAGAAATGTTGGTCTCGAAGGATAAGAAAATCCATTGGATTTTGACAATGTTGGTATTTTCAACTTTTTGAATGATTTATAGCAAGTAAAACAAACATTAACAGCCTCAAATTTGAGATCCGGAAATTCAGTCGAAAAAATATCCTTGCTACAAAGCGGAGCTTTCTTAAGATCATTGTGATACCATAGTCTATCACATACACTACACACTGCACCAAATTCATTTTCAGTAAACTTATTTTTAAAATACTTATGTGCCAAGTTATGTGTAACAAAGTCAGTGTATGGTAATTGTTCATCAACAATCATTTGTTGTGATCTATTTCTTGTTTCCGTAAAACTTTGATTTTCTGTTGCATCTAATGGATTTGGATTATCACTCGTCGAAAAAGAAGAACTTGTCGAGCTTCCATCATTCAAAGATGATAATTTAATTTTTTTCCGAAACCTGTATTCTCGCCATCTTTTTGCACTTAAAGATCTTGTCCGTTGTAAGATAGATTCGGTAGATTCAAATGATGTTGAGGGTTCACTAATAAATTCAGATGAAGAAGTTGAACTATTTGCTTGAATAGTTTGATCTTTTTTTCGTTTTCTAAATTCTCTCTGTCTTTTAGCATTATTCGCTTTTTTTCATCCGTTTTTGTAGTTTTATCCATAACTAAAATGTTTATTACTTTAATATACATTGCAAATTATACAATAATAACAATAAATAATTATTACTAACCTTAAATATTAATACATCAGAAAATTATATGCTTTGATTAAGCTTTATTAATATAATAAATACTTCTGCAATTAAAGGAAGAAATGAATATAAATTCTCAAAATCATTAATAATGTATTCGACCAACATTAAATATAAATACCTTAAGAAATATTTTGTTGGTAAAAAAGACTTATCATAAAAAGTATAAATGTCGTATTTAACAAAAGTATATAGTTTATAAAATTTTAGTCATCTCAAACTTTTTAATACATCTGTCAATTAATAAATTAAACTA
>JABFPJ010007191.1:0-10183 GCA_022817425.1 Gryon sp. ZL-2020 | reverse complement strand
ATGTGGAGACCAAATACATGATGCATATTCGACGATTGGCCGAATCAGTGACGTATATAAGGACTGGGTTTTAAAATTAGTAGTGTTTCTTTTGACAAATCCAAGGATTCTTAGAGCTTTACCCACCACTCGAACAATGTGATCGTGAAACGAACCGTTGTGGGAGTAGTGAACACTCAAGTCTCTAAATCCCTTGGATTCTTCAATCACAACGCCATTGAAGTTATACACCGGCTTGTCTACAGATTTACGTTTGGTGAAACGCATGGCTCGACATTTGGCAACATTATCTTGGCGATCATTGATACTGTGATAAGCTTTCACATCGTCGGCATACATCAAACTGTGATCAAAATTAATGTAATTACGTAAGTCGTTAATAAAAACATCAAATAGTAATGGTCCCAAATGCGAGCCCTGGGGTACACCGGATGAAGCAGTGTAAGACCATTTCACTGTACAGTAAAATGAGACAGTGTAAGTACGCTCGTTTAAGTATGATCACAACCAAAGCCAAAGTAACCTAGGAAGCCCAGCACGCGATAACTTCTGCAGAAGAATAGCATGGTTAACCTTATCAAAGGCCTTCGAAAAATCTGTATATATAACATCAACAATGCCATTTTTATCTAGATGAGAATATAAATAATCATTAAATAAGGCCAAATTGGTTGTTGTTGATCTATTTAAACGGAAACCATGCTGCTCGTCAACGAAGATATCTTCTAACCAAGGTCTCATTTTATGCGTTACAAGCTTCTCAAGAAACTTTGGAATAGCGTTAAGGATCGCAATTGGACGATAGTTAAGTATATCATTTTTATTGCCGGACTTAAATATTGGTTTAACAGAAGTATGTTTCCATTTTTTCGGAAAAATTCCTGAAGTAAGTGATAAATTAAATAGAATTTGAAGAGGCTTAGACAAGCCAAACCTAGCATTTTTTAGGAAGATATTGGGTATTCCATCAAGTCCAGGTCCTGCTGATGTCTTCAATTCAAGCAACCCTGAGAAAATTTCTGTGACTGAAAGTGTGATACCATTCCCATCATTTAATTGCGCGGATAAGTCAGTAAAAACATATTGGTCATCAGAGAAAACAGAACCAAAGAATTCCGAGAATAATCTGGCTATATCGTCCGGAGAGGAGACAGTCTGATTTTGATAATACATTGTAGAAGGCTATTGCGTTGAGTTTTTTATATAATCGATGTAATTACAAAAATACTTTGGATTATCAAAAATTGATTGTTCAACATTATTTATGTCGTCAAGGTATAAAAATTTAGAATATGATTTAATTTCACGACGGAGGGACATAATAAACAATGAAATATTCTAGGATATTGTAAAAACAAGATACAGCTTCATCGACATTCAAACCTTCGAAAATCCAGTCCCAGTCATAACAATTTAGAACACTAGAAATGATCTCATAATTTGCTCTCTTAAAATTAGGGAAAGAAAGTATTATGGTATCAACATGTTGGACAAAAGAGACAGGAAAAGAAAAAGCAAAGGTGGATGGTAATTATCGACTGGCAAGTTAGTATCGGAAGCAGTTTCAACACTGTTTATATGTCGTGACGACCAAATCAGGTCAAGTGTATTAAGCGATATATTGAGTACTTCATTGTATTGCTTTAGATCATAAAAATTAGCGAATCCAGATAAAACGTTAGGTGCAGTAACCGAGACTGGTGCTGTGAATTCGTCAGTAATATAGGTAATAGCTGACTGTCTATTGGACCAGTAAATATGCGGCAAATTAAAATCACCTGTCAGAAGAAAATAAGGGTTGTCAAATGAAGATATACATTGATCAAGTGTAAATTGTTACTCATCAAACTCTCAACGACTATAAGTTCATAGTTGCTCTGTTGCTGCAAAATTTGTTGACATCGAATTGAGTCACGGATAGCGATGAGGCAACCACCGCATCTACGACCTAAACGGTCACAACGGAATATCGAATAACCGAGAAGGCCTAGTTCGTTGTTAGATATGTCTAACATAACTGTCTAACTGTCAGTCATCTAACCATGTCTGAACTAAAATAATAACATCAAAATCGTTAATCGAAGAGAATAGACAAACAATGTGACAGGTGAGCCGAAAGTTATCGTCTGCTGCAAGATGCCGTCAGCGGTGAAATTTTCCGACTTATCAGTTGGTAAGACTACAATTCACCAGAACGGCGTACCATCAGCGTTCAACAATACACAGTTTGTACGCCGAGACTAGTGGTAGCAAAGTTGGTATATCTGATTCACCAGTGCAAGCACAAAGACTATACACAGTGGCGCCTCCAGTGGTAACAGTGGAGCTCATGTATGAGAGAGATGGAGATATGTATACTCTCTTTCTCTACACACACACCAATATAACGCTCATATGTGTATAAGAGGACCGAAAAATGATGAAAATTCCCTTTCCAAGAGCCAAAATTCATCACCAGATGTAAACGGTCAAAAGTCGCCACAAAATGTCTCCCTGTAGGTCTTCTCGTGAGCCCCGAAAACAGCCGTAATCCAGAGAATCTTTCGTACGTGCAGGAGTAGGTCAATTTGAGGTTATGCAATACATATAATCCGTAGAATGCCGTAATACGGGAGCCAGAGACAGCGCACAATAGTAGCCAACAGGTATGGTGCGCTACCAGCACCCTAGAACAAAAGCAAATATCGCTCGACCAAAAAAAGTGTGAAAAATAGTCAAATCGATAAAAAACTATAAACAGAAGAAGAACAGTGCGTTCATATTCACAGTCACATTTTTTATGTAAATAAGTATTTTAATAATTTTTTTTCGTGCCTGGAACGTTCCGTACTTCAGCATCATTTAACAGTAACCAAATTCGACATCACTGCGCGATTTAAGAAGATGTCAAGGAACTATTTATCAACAGTACCGATTTTTTAAACAGCGTTGAATATAAGAATTAAATTTTAAGCTTATACATTGATTTTTTCATTTTTTAAATATATCTTAAACGGTAACTGAATATTACTAGAATTAAATTGACATTTTTATCTAAGTGCTCGTTTTTGACGCGAGAAAAAAAGGGAATTCAGATTACTTCAAAATCAGATCTTACAAATTAATACAATACAAGTTATTACATTATCCTATACATAAAGAGTCTAAACTAAACAAAAGTCTAAAGTTCTGAACTCATTAATCTTGACAATTATATAATTAAACTGTGCAAAATAAAAAGCCCCTAACTCAGTAACTATAGCACTGCGACATCCTCTTAAGTCCAACAATGAAATGAAATAAAGTCACGAGCCGAGACAAAAAAAATAATACATCGCAATGATCATTAAAAGATCATGGAAATGGCAAAATAATAGTCTTGCAGAAATTCTTTTATTATGATTTTACAAGTAAATAAAAAACTAAAAACTAACAAAAATAAGTAATCAAAAAAATATGTACAATATAAACAACATGCAAAAATTAGATTATGTTAGTATTGTTAGTCCTGGTTATCTTGTTAATCTTGCTAGTTATACAGTTTTAAATACTACTTAGTTTCATTAGTTGCGATAGTTTTGTTTGTCTTGTTCGATGGAAAATAAAAAACTTGCGAACCATAGTTACATGAATTCAGTATGCACCTCTACAACATATATAATGTAACATATAAACGATTATGGTTCGCGCCAAGTTTTTTTATTTTTCATCGAAACTAACAAAACTATGGGAACTAATAAAACTAAGAAGTATGTAAATCTGTATAACTAGCAAGATTAACAAGATTAATAAGACTAACGAAACTAACATAATCTAATTTTTGCATGTTGTTTATTATGTACATATTTCTTTAATTACTTATTTTTTTCTTAGGTTTTAGTTTAATAATTTTGTTTTTTTCTACTATTTTAAAGTTTAAGGTTAGCTAATGTACTTAACCATGTTACTTGATGAATTAAAATGTATTGTAGATTCACTACTTAAATTGATTTTTCAAATTTGCAAGCGAAACTTGCAAATGTACTTGACCATATTTAATGATATCAGTATCTTTTATTGAAAAAAATTTTAGTAATTAGTTATATCATTATATTTTCAAATTTTGCTTCAATAAGGTTTGAATGAAAATAAGAGTATACTTTAAATTTAATTTCTAAATTCGAAAAGTTAAATATGTTTTTTACATCATTGCTTTTTATTTTTTAGATTTTTTGTACTTGGCTTTTACTTTTCAGTTTATCTGAATTTTCACGTTTTATATTAGTTTATTTTTTTATTAACTTATAAAAGAATGATAAATTTATCATTTAATTATTATAAGGTCTCATATGCATTCCAAAAACTACATTATATTGTTTATAAGCTCTTTACATTCCATCATCGTCCCATAAACTTCACATAAGAATCCCGTGAGCACCACACAAGCTTCACATAAACATGCCATAAGCTTCTCATAAGCATCCCATATGCTTCTTACAAGTATCCCATTAGCTTCCCATAAGCGTTCGATAACGGTCCCACAAGCATCCCATAAGCATCCCATAAGCATCCCATAAGCTTCCTATAAGTATCCCATAAGCAACACATAAGTATTCGATAGGTATCCCATATATATCTCACAAGCTTCCCATATGCTTTCCATAACGTTCTTATGACCATTCCATAAGTATCCCATAAACTTCCAATAAGATTTCTATAACGTTCCCATAAGCACCCTACAATCACTCCATAAACATCTCATAAGTATCCCAGAAAGTTTCTATAAGCGTTCCATAAGCTTCTCATAAGATTCCCATAACGTACCCATAAGCATTTCATAAACACCCCATAAGCAAACCATAAGTATCACATAAGCTTCCTATAAGTATTCCTTAACCTTCCTATACGATTTCCATAACGATCCGATAAGTATCCCATAAGCTTTCCATAAGTGTCCCATAAGCTTCCCATAAGTATATCATTAACAACCCAAAAGTATCATATAAGTATATCATATGTATTTCATAAGCTTCTTATAAGCTTTCCATAAGCCTTCCATAACGTTCCCGTAAGCATCCTATAAGCATCACATAAGTGTCCCATAAGCATCTCATAAGTATATTATTAGCAACCCATAAGTATCCTATAAGTATTACATATGTATCTCATTAGCTTACCATAAGCTTTCCATAACGTTCCATAAGTATCCCATAAGTATCTCACAGCTTCCTATAAGGATCCCACAAGCATTTAATAAGCATCCCATAAGCAACATATTAGTATACCATATGTTTTCTATAAGTATTTCATAAGCTTTCATAAGCTTCCCATAACGTTTTTATAAGCATCCAGTTTAATCCAACACCCCATAAGCATCCTATAAGTCTCCCATAAGCTTCCAATAAGTATCCCTTAAGATTTCCATAAAGTTCCAATAAGCATCCCATAAGTATCCCATAAACAACCCATAAACAACCCATAAGTATCCCATAAGTATCCCGTATGTATCTCATAGGTTTGCCAGAAGCTCTTCATAAAGTTCCCATAACTATCCGATAAGTATCCCATAAACTTCTTATAAGATATCCCTATTGTTCTCATAGCACCCCATGAGTATTATATAAGTATCTCATAAGCTTTCCATAAGCTTTTCATAACGTTCCCATAAGCATCTCTTGAGTATCCCATAAGTATCCCATCAGCTTCCCATAAGCTTTGCATTACGTTCCCATTAGTGTCTCATAACCATCCCATAAGCATCACATAAGAATCCCATAAGCCATATTTTGGCCATGTTTTGCTTTCATTACCTGATACTAGTAACTGCTTGGCCATAATTATGTCATGCTCATTGATAAGTTGTTATTGTTTTAAAATCATTTGTATGGTACAATTTGCCGTTTGATAATGATTGTTTAAAGCAAATGATTGACCATTTTTGATAACTATAATTTGGCCATTTCTTGGCCTTATTGTCTGTCATTTATGAGAAGTACGCCTTAGCTGGACCTTAAGATGTACATAAGTACGTTATGTTTGTATCAATACTGTAATTATGTTACATATTACTATGTAATTAATTATCTACTATTTCTAATAAGGTGACCTCAATTGGGCCTGAAGAGGTTCATAAATGTATTATATTTGTATTAGATCTGTAATTCTGTTACATATTATCATATAACTTTAATGAATTAGTCTCAATTAAGTGTTCCGACACTGAACATGACGAAGAAGCAGAAGAAGAAGAAAACGACGTTTCTTAATTTGCGCGAAAAACGGCAATATTAGGTTTCTTCAGGTCGAATAGGCAACAATATTATAGCAAAAAAATTGGAATTTTATTGCTGTTGTTATTTCTTTTGTATTGTAAAACGGCATTTGTTCGTATCTGAAAAGAGACACGGTATTCCTTACGGACAAAAATATATCCAAATATATACACAACATATAAAATCTATATTTTGTCATGAGTTTTTAAAAGTTAATTCTATAAATTCAACAGGCGACTATGTTAACGGAACTTATTAGCTATTTGATGGGACGGGAGTCTGACCAAAATGAATTGCAGCAAATTTAAATTATATTTATTTAGTTATTACAAACAACAAATTAGTCAAGGATAATTATATCTTATATTCTATTAGTTATTACATTGACAAAAACAATTTAATCAAAGATAATTATATCGTCATCATCTGTTTTGCTTTCCGAAATTTCGCTTTCCGCTTGCTTCCCCACGTCGTATTCATTCCCCAGTGGATGATCTACTCGTTGTACCTATCCCGTCTATTAAATCCCGTACATAGTTATAGACCTGACGACACCCATTCTGAGTTGAAATAAACGATTGGATAAGGTTGTTTTAGTTTCATAATTTTGAAGTTTAGTTTTCTATTATTTACTTAATCATGTTAGTTAATAAATTAGATTTTACTGTAGACTCACTCCCCAAGTTGCAGATTTTTCCAATAAAATTAGCGAATGTACTTTACCATATTTATTGATATCAATAACTTATATTAAGAAAAATTTTAGTGATTAGTTATACTAATATGTTTTTCATTTTTTCAAATTTTTAAGATTGTTTTCAAATTTAGCTTAAATGAAGTTTAAATTAAAATAAGATTTTATTTTAGATTAAATATTTGAATTCAGAAAGTTGAATATGTTTTAGATGTCATTATTTTTTATTTTTTACATTTTTTTGTACTTTGCCTATACTTTTCAGTTTTAATTATTTAAAAGACGAATACGCGCAAAAGTTCTGTAAATATCGAAGTTTAATGAAAAGGATAAATAATCTGGAGATTTACACATATCGGTGGGGGTAATTGAGGGGTAAATACATAAGCTTGAAGAACGGAGTTTTCTGTCCAAGTCAAACTCATAAAGATATTTTGCATAATCACTCAACAACGAGCGTAAGACCGACTCCAAACTATCCAAATCATGCCAGATATTATCTCGATTAATTTCGCTGAAAAAAGGTTTAATTTGCAAGTACCAATTAGAGAGATCATCCGGTGATGATCTGGCAGCTCGGATTAGTCTTTGCAGACAAAGTCTGGGGTACCTGGAAGATTTCTTGTTACGTACTACTTTCAACCAGGATATGATGTTTTTAAAAATTATGTATTTACAAGGTAGAATACCTGCTTCAAGTCGCGTAGCATACTTTGGTGTATTTTTTGGCAAAAGTAATAATTTTTCGAAGAGTTTTAAGTAAAATTTCACGATATTCTTCAAGTACTCCAGGCTACGGATATGTGCTGCATACATCCAAGTGCTTGTTATCAGACTAGAATGAAGTTTTTTAATAATAGACCATGTAAGATTTAGAACGAAAAACTACATTAAGCGTAAATGCAATTGCCAAATTGGTATTATTTAATAACGGAACCAATTTAATAACATCATTAAAACGGAAAAATGAAAAATCAGCAAAAACATTTCTAGGTCTTCTTCCCCTACGAAATTGCACGATTTGTGTTTTAGTTGTATTAACAACAAGGCTGTTATTCCTACAATAAATTGCTAAAGCATCCAATTTCTTTCGAAGTTCAATCGGTGTATCGGAGAGAAGAACGAGGTCATCCGCGTACGCCAGGAGTAGGACATCATTTTTGGCGTCAAGAGAGAGACCTCTACAGCCCCACTGTATCAGAAAGCTTTTAAGATCGTGTATGAATAAAGAAAATAACAAGGGGCTTAAGATCTCTCCCTGAAGTACGCCTTGAGATATTTGTACTTTATTAGTTTTAGCATTGCCTACCCTTATGTACGCAGACGCCTTATTGTAAAAATCTTTTACAATGTTGATAAACTTTGTACCAGTGCCCAGTCTATACAATTTATGAAGTAACTTGTCGTGGTCAATGGAATCAAATGCTTTTTGAAAATCCACAAACAGGGCATAAACGCTGTGATTTTTCTTCTGTGTGTGAATTTGAATTAATGAAGATAATGTGAAAATATTATCAATACACCCCCTTTTTTTCCGGAAACCAGCTTGAAATTCAGGGATTATATCAAAGTGTTCAGTGAATGTGGTCAATCTATGGCATAATATTGAAGTAAAAATTTTTGCTATACAGTTAACTAAAGTAATAAAACGGTAATTTGAAGTTAATTCAGGGTCACCTTTCTTAAAAAGGGGGGATATTGATAATGTACACCATTCTCGTGGGATTTTTTCGTTGTCTAAGATTCTGTTAAACATATGCTGTAAATATAATATCCAGTTGTTCGGGAGATTCTTATAAAAATTGTTACTAATATAGTCGGAACCAGGGGCTTTGTCGTTTTTGGCATTTTTCAGAGCAAACTTAACCTCATCTAAAGTGACATAATTATCTAACAAATAATTACCAACGGTATCAAAATTACTCAGTGTATCACTTCGAATGGGGAATGATTAAATCAAATATGATTGCAAGATATCAATTTCAATAACATTCACACAATTTATTTTTTTATTTCTATATTTATTGATATATGACCAAAATGTTTTAGAATCTCTTGCTGTCTTCATTTTCGCTATTATTTTTTTATCGTGCATTTTTTTCTTTAAATTAGTTATATTGCAAACTTTCTTTTTGGAGTTATTATAGTTTATCAATGATTCTTCCGAAAAATTATCTTTTCTACAAGTAATCAGGCAATTTCTAATCTCTTTTTTTGCTTTCACGCACTCAAAATCATACCACGGTTTATCGGATGGTTTCCCAGTTTGAGTGACATTTGTAAATAAGCCTAAACCCGTGGCGACTTTATAAATTGTATTTACCAGATTAAGGTCGTCTATCGAACCGCGAATATTTGAAATTTCTGTGCGCCAAGCCATAGAGTCGAAAAATTGCGCCGATAAGCTTTCTCTCAACCTCAGTCTAAGGGAAGATCCAATTTTTGCACATTTCGGGGGATAATAAGACATCGAAACAATTAGCGGAAAATGGTCTGATAATGTGGGTATGTACCTGACTTCCAGATCTTCAAGTATGTCTATTCCACCGAGAGAGCACCATACTAAATCAATAGTACTCTTTCCAATAGTCGAGGCAAAAGTAAAGTTTCCGGGAAAATCACTTCTCGATCTACCATTCAATAGAACGAGTTCGCGTATTTGCATTAAATGCGTTAAATATTCACTCCTATCATTAGAAAAAGTATCCCGATAAAGTCTGGTGCAATAAAAATTCGCATCCTTTAATGCATCAACATGATTATTGAATTTGCCAATACGGCAATTAAAATCACCACCAATAATTATAGGATAAGAAGAATATGTTTCATCTACGTTATCATAATCAAGCGAAAACTGTAATAGTAAATTCTCAATGTCTATAATCGGTGGGAAGTAAACAACAGTTAATATGAAAGAAACGTTTTTGTTTGTAACTTTACAGAAAATGTAATTATTTCTCTGACAAGCTTCTGACAAGCCTCTGACAAGCCTCTGACAAGCCTCTGACAACCGCCTAAGAGGGGGGTCCAAGATCGGGAAAAAAATTTTTTTTCAAATACTATTTTGAATTTTGATTTTGCGTGATGTTCGAACAAACAAACAAAAAAAAACAAACAAACATACTTTCATACTTATATATATTAGTTAAATTGATTAAATAGATTGAAATTTTGTCGAGATATGACAACCCAAAGATACGAAAATTTTATGGATTTTTCTTAAGACGTTTTTTATGACGTCATCGATATATATATATAT
>JABFPJ010007190.1:0-10187 GCA_022817425.1 Gryon sp. ZL-2020 | reverse complement strand
CATACCCATGGCCCGTACCCGTGGCCGTGGTGCGTAACATTGGCCCGTATAAGTGACCCATACCCGTGGCCCATATACTTATCCCGTACCCGTAACCCGTGCCCGTGACCCGTGCCCGTGGGCCGTGCCCGTGTCGGTGCGAATACTCACTGCCTTAAATGTTTAATTCAATAGATTGTACAGTATAATGCAGGTATGCCTGGACTTTTTTTGTCTTTGTTTAACTTATTCCTTGAAGCCACATTAAACAGAAATATAACATATCGAACAAACCAGGCATACCTGCATTACACTGTATATATGAAATTAGTTGTCGGGATTAGACATAATACATTTTCGCACTTGCTTTGCGAGCGAGAAGCATTTTATTCTCCCTAGGTGGCACTTCGGGGGTGGGGGAAAAAATGCTTCTCTCCCTTCAAAACAAATACAAAAAACATAAACACAAACTCGTGCGCTTGGAACCTAAATTTTCTCCTCGCTCAGTGCATTGAAATCAAGTAAAAATTTTAACATATCTAACGATGTATACAGGTCGGAATTCCAAAGTATTGTTTGGAATGTAAATACAAAAAAAATATTGATTCATGAATTGCTTATCATAAATTAATGATAATTATTTGATGATTATAAATGATTGAATCATTATTCTTGATGATGAATTTAATCAGCATCCTATTTCTCCTGGAAATTCATAAAAGAGTTATAGTGCCAAGTATCATAACGCAGCGAGCACGAAGCGTGATTTTAATACGAGCTGTGGTGACACGGGAAAACTTATTCTTAAGCCAACGAGACCACCACATCCTTATGAAACTTAGGCACCTTGTTTTTAAGACACACATCTAAGAACATGTAAATAATCAGTGAAACAGAGTGTTATATCGTGCAATAACAGAGTGTTGTAACGTGCCAAATGTTTATAAATATTATTACAAAGAAAGACAAATTACACGAAAAAAAGAAACTCGAAAACACTTGTTTAACTGAAATGAACAAGTAACTTTTGTATATATTATATATATTATTCATGGCTGTTACTCGATTGACATATTCTTTGTTTCAAACAATTGTTTTTATTACGATTAAATCATTAAAATATAATTATTGTAAATAAGAATTAAACAAACAAGGACAAACAAATTATGCATATGTTTAGGATTTGTCAATATTGAGATTCTGAATTCTATACTTCATTAATATCAACTTTAGGATTCTTTATACAGCATTTTTAGGGGTAATTTCTAAAAGTGGTATTGTTAAAACCTGATACTTTTTTAATTATACAAACAAATAAATTTCTAAATGACATATTGATTATTTATACAATTACAAATAAAAAATGAGAAAAAGTATAACATAGAAAAATGCATTCAATTGTCAAGATTGATAATCAATGTGATTGGTATCAATAAAAATTGTTTTTATTAATTATGATGTTTAATGACGAATTGTTATTAGTTGTTTTTTAGTTCTTCTTTACCTAAACTTCTATTTTTTTTTTATAAAAATTGGAAATTAGAATAAACAAATGAAAGATCATGTAAAATTATTTAATCATAAACAGCATGATTGATAAATTAATAACATATTTGCATAAACTAATCCAAATATGTGTTTTTATTTATACATATTCATACATATACTCGAGAAATTATAACTAAATATAATTTTTTTACAAATATTTTATAATGCAAGTATAAATATCTACCTAAAATCAAATCACTTTAATTGTATTAATTATAAATTACTATATTTTACCATTCAAAAAACCATTATCCCGCGTAAAAAAATGAAAGCATGGCACAGGAGCGCGAGCCAAGCTCCTGCCTTACTATTGCCGTGGTATTGCCATGCTGTTGCCATCTACAAACTTGGCAAAAATATGGCAACAGCATGGCAATAGCACGGCAATAGTAAGGCAAGAGATTGGCTCGCGCTCCTAAGCCATTCTTATGCCTTATTTGTGCCTGATTCTTTTTTTTACGCGGGATAGTATGTATAAGGAAAATGTGTAGCTTGAAATTACGATGATTTACAGTGTACACTTGTTTCTTTTTCTCCTCACTTGAAATAATATTACTCTAGTTATATATATATCAACGCTTACATTAGCGAAATTATGACGCTAAACACATGACATAATTTTTATCGCGTTTTATTTTGATATATAATGCATAAATCACGTCTTAATAACTCGTTCTTTTTTCTAATAATTATTATCGATATATATGAACAAAAAATTAAATGAAATTCTTGTAATATAATAATATATTAGAATTTATAACAATCATTGATTTCTTTGATTAAGTTTACAATTATTTTCTTTATCAACTTTAAAAGTCTTTATTAACTTACATATCAAAAATTGCTAATAACAATACTTGAATTGTAAAATTCAGAAATGCTTTTAAAAATACATTTGATTTTTTTCTATCTAATGATTCATGGGGTTAATTTAATTTTTATAAGAAATTTAAAAACCAACAAAAAATAATGATTTAAAAATGTGTAATTTAACATTACTTTAAGTAACACCAACTTTCCTTGTATATATGAATATATATTCATATATACAAATATATTTATATATAATTGTAGAATTCATTTTCTTTGATTTGACAAAGTCGGATAGACGTTAGTAATATATAATATTAAATTTGTACATAATTTGTAAACATTTTTGATGCTATGTTTTCTGTACGACAAATGACATCAATGAGACCATTTGACTCAATCCAAGTTGAATATGTTGCATATGTACTCCTATTGCGAAATATTTGTTGATTCGCGGGACTCAGTTTTGATCTAATTTGTTCTATTGTGCTTCGCAATACTTTCAAAATCGTACGCATTTCAATCCGAGTCAGAAAGATACTAAAATATAATATATCAGAATTATAGATAAGTTCATAATCAAATATGTTGTATTATTGTGATTAGTACATGTAAATTGTATAGTAATAATAGTTAGTAATAATGAATAATTAATAATTATAACTATTAATGAATGAGTAATAATAATTAATAATAATGAATTACTAAAATGAATAATGATTCATTCATTTTTGATCATGAATTATTGCTATTAAATAATGTGTCATTAATTCTTGCTCATGATGTAATTATAAAGAATTAATGATAGATAACTCATGATCGTTAATTCATGATCATTCATTCATATTCAGGAATAATAATTCATTCATACTTTATCATGAATTAGTGCAAATAAATAACTTGTCATTACTTCACGATCATGAGTTATTGCTAATAGATAACTTATCATTAATTTTTAATCATTAATAATGAATTATTTATTATCCATCCTAAATTTCTCTTTCTTAATCCTTTTAACAATAAAATACAAAATTACAAACAAAATAGAATACAAAACCTTATTATTAATCAGCGGATATTTCGTAATGCGTTGCATCGGCATGATAAAAAAAGAAGTCAACGGCATTCCTTTCGTTCTCGCGATCTGCTGACACTTTTTCACCACCTCGTTAAACTCCGGCGACGTCTCAAACAGTCGTTGCAGATAAGTCGCCGCGGAAATTTGGCAGCTGCAAAATCGAATGTACACAGTCAATCTGCGAATCTACAAATAATCATAAAAATGATTTCATTTTTGTTAGTTTTTTTATCAAACAACCAAAAAAAGAAGGGAAAAAAGAAAAATAAGAAGAATAAGTAAATAATTACATTTTCGCACAAAATGTCGCCAATCATACGAACAAGTTTGACGTGATCGTTTCGTTACACAGATGGCAGGTATATGTTGTGTGATGATTCTCAATGTGCTTTTGCAAACTCGCACGATCTCTGAATATTCGCTCGCAAGCGTGTCAGCAGTGCGCCTGGATATTTGCGATATATTTGACAGCCTTTCATATGACGACGTAACAAGTAACGCTTGTGAAACAATGTTTAACTGTACAAAATATTGTGGAACAATATTTTGTACAGTTGAAAAATTCTTCTTTCTCCTCCTTTACTGGCTTCTTTGGACGCATCTTTTCGATCTTTTCCTTTGCGTCGGGTTCCACCCTATGCAACTTTTCAATATGTGTAATTAAGTGATGTAATTAAGTAATGAATTCAAATGCAGGTAAAAAAATGCAACTTATAATATAACAAAAAACTTTTTTTTGAGTACATGTAATCGAAACATTGACCAGTTGATTTTGTTTCTAGCTACATTTTACTACATTTTATTATTTATTAATATTTATTGATATAAAACATACTACCTATCAAAATTTGAAGTCATTTGGTGCGGTCAAAACGAAGTTACAACATTTTCAAATTTCTGAATATTAGATTTTCTGAAATTCGATATTTTGAAAATTGTTTCAGATTAGAAATTGCAGTCTGAATTTTGAAACACAAATTTTTATGATAAACTCCACTTTTTATACAATTTCACTGCTAAAAGTATCTGATTATTCTAATTCTAGATGAAACTTTGTAAAATAGCTTGAAATTTCATACAATTTCTAACAGTTTCAGTTAGTATTATAAAAATCATATATTTTTGGCAATAAAACAACATGAAAATTTGAATTTAAACAGAAAATGTTTTTTCAAATTTCAGACTATTTCAAACTGGAATTTCTAATCTGAAATAGTCGGAACTTTGAACCAGGGTCAATATACTTAGTCATTATAGTTATTCAATGTACTTAGTCAATATAGTTGATTTATCTAGATAATCAATGTAGTTAATCAATACACTTATTTAATATGTTTAATCAAAATTCTTAGTCAATATAATTAATCAATATACTTAATCAATGTAGTTAGTCAATATACATAATCAAAGTTCTTATTCAATATACTTAATCAATATTGTTAATCAACATACTTAATCAAAGTTCTTAGTCATTATGCTTAATCAAAATTCTTAATAGTCAATATACTTAATCAATATACTTAGTCAAAGTTCTGAATCAATATATTTAATCAATATACTTTGTCAATATACTTAATCAGAATTCTTAGTCAATATACTTAATCAAAGTTCTTAGTCAAAATTCTTCGTCAAAATTCATAGTCAATATACTTAATACAATATTCTTAATTAAAGTTATTAAAAAAGAAAGAAAAAAAAACTTGTTTATCCGATTTCTTAACAACAATGTTATGATAATCACCGCTGAAGATAAATGCAATTGAAGCTACAGACAGACTCTCGACAAGTCGCGGCATGACCGACTTGCGAATATCCTCGCCCAGGCCCAATTGGCCGTCGCGATTCGAGCCTCAGGCGTACAGCTCGCCATTGTTGATCAGCGCGAGACTGTGCTCGAGACCGCACGCAACTTGGACTACTATGGTAAATCCTAATGACTTTACCATACAAGCCACACGTTCAGCAGCATGCTAATTTATACCTGCAACAAATGTGATTTTTGCTTATTTTTTGGAGTTTAGTTAGGTGATGAAGGTATTTTGAGTTACTTTATTTCATTACTTGAGTTAAGTTGATTTTACTTTTTTACTTTATTTAGTTACTTCATTGAGTTACTTCATTTATTTAGTTTATTTTTTTTAATTTAGTTAGTTGCTTCCCTTCTTTACTTCAGTTAGTCACTTCATTTAGTTAGTTTACTTTTTTGCTTTTTTTTAGTTGTTTAGATCAGTAATTGATTTAGTTGCTTGATTTAATTTAGTTGCTTTGTTTATATCATTTATTAGTACCTTAACTTATTTAGTTTACTTAATGACTTTACTGAATAACTTTAGTTGGTTATTTCATTTTATTAATTTTTTATTACTTATCTTAGTTATTTTATTAAATTAATTAAAATAGTTAGTTTATTGTAGTTAGTTATTTTACTAAAGTATTTTAGATAGTTAATTGACTTTACTTACTTTACTTAGTGACTTTACCAAATTACTTTAGATACTTAATTTACTTTATTTAGTTACTACATTTAGTTTACTTTACTTCTTCAATCTACTCAGTTGATTTTTCTTGCTTCACTTAGTTTCCTATTTTATTTACTTAATTTCCTATGATTAATTAATTTCCAAAAAAAAAAAATAATAATAATAATAATAATAATAAAAACCAAAGTCACTCAATTTATTATTTTTAAAAGCTATCATAATATTATTCAATGAAAAAATAATTACTGTACCGAATCTTCTATATTGTGCAGTTCGTGCATAACATCTCGCGATAAACGCGACGCTCTGTAAAGAAATTCATTTATCGTAATACCATCGTTAAAATTATCCCATAGTTGTTGAAGAAGTTCTTCCCTTATAATAGTTTTTATGCGTTGTGCTCTAGTCACTATGCGACCATGTGTAATACTCTCATAATTTGCATGACTAAAACTAATAATATTTACCAGCCTATCTAAATATCAAAAAAAAAAAAAAAAAATAATAATAATAATAAACATAAAAATTGTAAAATGAACACGATGTAAAAAATATTGTAAGATAGTTTATATATATATATATATATTGTCAAACTGATATTTTCAAATATCTTTTTAAATTTTATTTTACTAATTGAATTTATACTGAAAAATTAAATAGTACTTTATAATATAATTATATTTACCAAAAAATTCCCAAGCATTCGGATGCAATTGCATTTTGAACAGAAGCAGAGAATTGTGACTTTCGACATAATTTGTTGTTCGTCGTACCAAACCATGAGCACTAAACACTGCAGGAGTTACTCTCTGAAGCCAATAGCTTTCATAATACTGATAAATTCTTTGTAACTTTTGTTGTGCTTCAGCGCTAGTGCTGTTTTGTATGTAATTATATGCCTGTGGAATTACTTCTGACGGAAAATATGAGAGCGCTACCAGATTATTCCTTACTTTTTCAAGTTCGGTTTTGATGTGCACAGAAAATATTTTCGTACAACAGTCGTACGTATATACGGGTTACAGATGCACTGTTAAATAAGGTTAAATCATATTCTTTTTTAGTGCGTCTGACGCGCTTAATTCACGGGCGTCTGTTGCCCGTAATATGAAGGGATAACTCTTGCCCGTGAAAACGGACTTCTGTTGCCCTATACGGTCTATAGATGCACGTGTTACGTGCATTTTAAGCGCGGAAAAAGGGCAACAGTGCCCCGTAATGAACGGGCGTCACATGCCCGCTTGTTACGTACAATCGACGCACGTATACGTGCCGCTGTTGTACGGATTTATTTTCTGTGTGAGTATTTTCACGCAATTTTAGAATAGATTTAAATTGTCGGTAAATAACCTATAACATTTTACGGAGAATCAAATTATTACATTAATTCAATCAGAAATATGTTATATTATCAAAATAATTAGGCTTGTCAATTGAACTTTTACACGTTTATGTTATTATATATATTTTTTAATATCTCTTAAGTGAAAATGCAAAAAGTACTTTAAAAATAAAACTTAATTAACAGTTCATATGATTACAATTAATTCTACGATAAAATATATAAGCAGTCATAAACAAATTAGAATTGAACTATTTGAACTTTTTACTGAACTATTTTGAACAGTTCAAACTATATTTGTAATTAATAACAAAATATAATCTATAAACATAATTGTTCAATTATTATCATTAGTAGATTCTGAGTTATTTATACATCGATCAATAAATTGGAGTGAATTTTTTGTTTTATATTAGAAAGTTAATGTAACAAATTTTGTTTAAAAATTACAAATGTTCAAAAAAGTTCAATTGACAAGCCTAAAAATAATTAATTACAAGTTTTATTTAATATTAAAAATTGACATTTTAATCATGTATAAATTTGTCATAAAATACGTACGCGTGAGTAATGCGTATTGCATCCTTGAAATGTTATTTGTGGGAAAACAGCCATTGCAGAATTTCGAATCCCTTCCTCAAAGTCACCGGTTATTGTAATAGGAGTAAATTGAGGGAAAGCATTTGAAAATGCTTGTAGAACTGTTGTGTAGCTTTGAGTATTTTTTTTTCCATGAGTGCGTACATTATTGGAAAAATCTGTTAACAATAAACATTTTTCTTTTATATATATAACATATTTATTAATTAATGCATAATTTGACAAATAATTATTATAAATCCTATAACATTTAAATAGTTAAAATAATTGAATAATTAATTGATTATTAAAGTTGTACATTGAAACAAAACTAAAATAAATTAAATTTAAAGCAAACATCTTAAAATATAGGCTTCCTGCATGGCGATATCAGCGCCGCCCTTGTGGCTCTCGTCTGCGTAATTGGGATTAAGCTGAGATTTGTTTATGCATGTCATAAACTAAGATTATTGCCATTGAATGTTATATTTTTATGTTTTATATTATAACATATTATAATATACTATATTAATAATATATTTTAATATATTTTATCATTTATTTTAATTATTATGTTATATTTAATTTCGCGCTAATCCCAAAACTTAAGAATTTCTCACCACTAGAGGTGCTACTTGTATTGATTCAAATCCATGCAGGAAGTCTATAGTAATTCAGTTTAAAATAAATTTAAAAATAATGTATAATAGTGTGAGCTTACGTGATTAATTCGCTCCACCATTAAAACTAAAAGTTGGTAAACTTTATTAATTTTAGGCGTTGTTTGATACGTGGCGTCAATGTAGCATTCCGTACAACTGACAAAATGTTGTACAAACTGTGGACTGTATATTAATAAAGATGAACTGTCATTGTTTTGAATTAATTGCGTTGAGATTTCTCCCCTGCTGTAATGGCATTTTTGTTTCCAGTTTTCGTCTTGCAAAATATCATAAAAGTTTGATAAACTTGTAGGTGTTGGAGGTTTCACCTCTAATCTCCAAGTAGACATTGTAGAGCGAATAGACGGATATGTAACTTCAGTAGAAGCCTCAGGATGCCTATAAAGATAATAGATAAATAAAGTGGCACTACTTTATTTACAATTATTTTTAAATAAGTTGGCACATTTAAATTGTATCAAAATGCAAAATATATTTTACATACAATTTTCAAGAAATTTATTCCTTTTACCGATAAATTTAATAAAATCGTAAGCAATAATTTTATTGATCAATATTGATATTGGTAATAACAAGTTATTTCATCATTTACATTTTTATTCTGAGAAAATATAATTTTCAGGAAATACGCTACAGTACTTGTCTAATTTATAAAATCATTATAACAATTATTTATAAATATGCCGAAAAAATATCAATGGCATTTTTCCATTAATGGCAAATAATAATACTGCAATTTTGTTAAGTGATAATTACAATCATATATCAGTGATTAAAAAATAATTCATATTAATTATAATAATAAGTAATCATAAATATATTACTCTGCTCTTATAACGTCGTAAATTTTCTTCATGTCTGTCGTAGGACTGTACTTGATTGCATGCCTTAAGTCACTTTTGAATGCATGTTTGGCATCAGCTAATGCATCCCACATATGAGAATGACTCTTAGTGACATTTATAATCAAATTTTTTAAAATAGCTTTACCCTTACAAGGTCTCGCCTTTTGGGAGCAATTTAGTTACCTGAAAAAAATTATAGTATCTCTAAGCACATTTTGCAGTTTCTTATTTTAATTATATTTCATTTTGTAAATTACAAAATCTACCTGTCAGTTATACAACAATATTTACGTACGTAGTATTTCCAACGATTTTATTCAAGTTGTATCTATGACCCTCATGAATTTTGTATGCTAAATAATTTTCGTATACACGTTCCATTTTGCAGTAAAAAAAATTCCGTATGTACTAACACTTAGTCGTCGAATCATACGTCACAAATCTTAACAGTATTTTACACCAACGAGAAATAACTTATAATAATAAACTAATCAAGCTTTAAAATTGATTTTCACCAAACGTACGTTATTATGTTGTGGGAAAAATCATTATGAAATATGTATGTGAAACTGTTTCTTGCACTTGTATTTTGATGTTGCGAATCGTTATAGTCGCGTTATATGCGACTGCTCTGTGCTATACGCGGGTGAGTGTCATTTTTCAAAGACGAATTTTGCGTAACCTGTGATTGGCTGCTTGCAATTTTTTATTCAGTAAATTAGTAAATTAGTAGATATTAAATGAAGTCAAAAGTTATTTACATTTTAACCTTAAAATAAATTAGTCATTTTTTTGCTTAATGTTTACGTTATAAAACATCTACATCAAAATATGTAAAATAAA
>JABFPJ010007189.1:0-10191 GCA_022817425.1 Gryon sp. ZL-2020 | reverse complement strand
GAAAAAAAAAATTTTTTTCAAAAACTACTTTACATATTGCAATTTTACATAGCCTACGACACTTTGGAGGATTTCAGCTAGTTGCTCTCAAAATTTGAACAAAATCGATTCGGTAGAATTTGCGTGATGAGGTAACAGACAAACAAACAGACAAACATAGATTCAAGTTTATATATTAGTAGGATATCTATAAATAATAATTGGTATACGTTTCGGTAAGGTAGCAACATCGTTGTTAATACAAAAACAATAATACTATAGCTGCATTAGCTATATCATTATCATTGTCCAACTTTTTGCCCATAAATATAGCTACTTTGATCACACATATAGTCTATATTTTGTGTGTGTGAGATTATCTAAATTAATGACGCATTCAATAACTTTCTTTACTATATATATATATATCGTACTTCTTTGGTTGTAATATTGTGTGTCTTGCAATCAAAGAAGTATGATGAAGAGCGTTTAATTTGAAGGCTGAATTGTAAAGTGAACCCTAATTCATAATCCATCTTTTTAACCCTCTATATTGGTAACGATCCTTTTATCCTTCGGTACTTGTACTTATTGTGTAGTAAGCTGTCGGAATGAAGAAAGTAAGTGATACATGTGTTCTTTTAATGACTTGTTTAATTGTCAACAAGATGTATCATTGAATACAGAAAGCGGGATCACCTTACTTTTTTAAATTTATTGCAAAAATACGTAAAAAGCGTTTATTTAAAAAAAGCATACATTTTTATTAATATAATGAAGCGATCTATCTATGTTCATCATTTTAAAAAATTGAATGAAAACATTTTCAAACATTAAATTAATCCAATTTACTTACTTACACAGTAAAAAAAATATTTAAATATTTACACGATTTCGTGTAAAAATACAAATTAATGTCTAAAAAGTGTTAATTGTACACCGATCGGTGTACCAACAGCCAATCATAATTATACTTCAGATATATTTACATCTTTGGGTGTAAAAAATTACACCGAAATTTTTACACTTTTACACTGGCACGAGATTTTTTTTACTGTGTAATATTTGCATGAATTTCTTTACTGCACAGACTAAAACTTATATCATATTTTACGGTTCTTTTCATGTTGAAAATATAAACCTTGCTACTCCAAACGTCACTTAATCACAGCCATCACCAACTGTTACATATTATATGGTTTTCTAAAATATACAAATGCATTCAAACTACCTGGAATGCACTCAATGAGAATATTTAATTGGAAAATAAATTTCAGAGAAATTTGTGATATTTTCATTGCTAAATTTGAAACGTACAGTAGATTTAGAGTCATTTACTTAATCTAATTGAAAAAATGCGAGCAAACAAAATTATATAAAAACTGCTGACGGCGATAAACCGCTTTTGGATTGTTTCAAAATTGTTTCAGATTGCCAGTCGAGTGGCAAACACGTTGATTTCGATGAAATGTAGGGTGAGGAGAAGAAAAGGGAGAGGTGGGCAACCGGGAATATAATCTGTATTATCCTTCAACTATTAGTACAAAGAGGATCGAGGGCGAAGGGATTTTCAGTCATTACATGGGGTTATGTCAAATAATATTATGTATGGCGCCCGCACGTCGATATTAACTGAAATGGACAAAACCAGCAGTGGCTAAATTATACTGTTTAGATTAGCGAAAGAGTAAAATATTTGAATATTAATTTGCACACACTGTTATAAATAATAGATAATCAACATAAAATATAATATAAGAAACATAAATACAATAAATAAAATTCATATATCAATAAATAAATATAAATAAAATATTTTATATAATAAATATAAGTTATTTCTTAAAAATATTACAAGAATTGTTTATTATTTTATTCGTTTAATATATATATAATATAATGCGATTTTAAGAAAGTTTCGTATTATAAAAAATTATATTGAAATTACACTGAAATAAAAAGTAATCGATTATTCCATAATTCATATCTTTTATATATTTTTACAAATATATTTTCGATCATCTAGAATAATAGCTTAATTAAATTGAATTATTAATATAAATATAAAAATATAAAATAAATTTAAGAATTGTTTAGCTTAAATCAGTTAAATCTTACGAATTCGTTCCTTAAATAATATACTATTTAAGGCAAGAATGTAAGGAAAGAATATATTGAGGAACAATTATTCTACATTTAAGAAATTGCAACAGTTAATTATTGTATATCATTAATCTGAATTTTTTGTTTATATTTACATATATTCGCGAATGTATTTGCTTCGTCGTTGAGAATAATCCCCTAATTCTTGATCAATCGTACCTTAATGACTAATCAAGCATCCTTCCGTAAATTTTAACGAATGTTCGAATAAGCGCCAAAGAATAAAAAGTTAGTTTTTATGATATTCTTAAGTAAAAATTACGTAATATAGCTTGAAAATTTGGGCTATTATCACTTGAATTTTCTTTCAGTGTAAGGGTTGCGTAAAAAAGAGTAATACTTTGTATTTGTAAATAATTGTATATGTAAAATTTTGTAAAAAAAAGTGTATATGTAAATAATTTTATATCACATGTATTAAGCATATACTTCGATTACTGAAATTTTTGAATTTCACATTAAATAAGTCCTTAAATAAAATAACTATTCCAGGTGCATTTTAATAATCTTTAATCATAATTTAAATCCACTACTTAATGTATCACCAATACAATACATATAAATTGACATAAATTAATTGGAATTAATGAGTAGCATTTAAATGCAAAATCCATATGTAATTCACAAATATAATCATCAAATTAATTAGCGTAAAATGATTTGATTTCGGTTTTATATGCTAATTGACATCCTCTCATAGAAATCATATGTATAAGCTCTATGATTTAAATACAAAACAAATACGAAATAAAACATAAATAATGTCATGTAGCTATCAATACATGTTTTTTATTGTTAAACAAAACTAGCAATACGATTAATTTAATAACTGATCATAGTAAAACTAAGTAATCGTATCCTCCGGGGATACGAAAGTGACTTGGCCACCCTCAGCCAAAAGTCAGACAACTGTCGACTTATTAAACTAATTGACTGCATAGTTCGCCAGTATCAGTGTGATCATGGAGCCATGTAATGTCATCCGAAAAAATCAGCATGCGTGTACCCTGCAGTATATTCTACAGATTACAGTCCCCTTACGACATTATGTACGCATCATCGCCTTTGTACACTGCTCTGCATCTGAATTTAAGTAATTTCATTGTAAAGTGATTCATTGTGGTATTTCGTTTCAAGTACATGAAGATACTTAAGCAAATGTTATTCAAATTAATGAAGTATAAAAAAAATAATGTAGAAAATAAATTTTAAAAAATAAATTATTTTCAAATTAAACATTACATTTGTCTTATATATCCCGATTATAAATTGGCATATTAGAATACTTAAAAAGTATGTCATATTTGTAAAAATAATAAAATAAAAAAAAACTTTAATCTGAATGATAAGAATGTTCTCACATGCATACCTAATACTAATTTGGTTGAATAATTAGCTGTAGCATACTTAAAAATGTTTAAGCATACCACATGTTTTGTCTAAACACTTACTGAAGCGTTACGTATGGTGTTTATCGACAAATATATGAAGGTTCACGCATCTGAAATGTAACTCAATAGAACGGCACGTGGCTCTATGAAAGAAATCGTCGTTACTCTTATACTACATCCATTCAAAGACACAGTTAAAGGAAATCACCCTTCAGTAGTCTGATCGCCGGTGTAAACAGTTAATACAAGCATTCACTTTATATCAAATTTATCTGTGATAACAAGACAATAAAAAATATTGAACAATACACGTGAAAGAACTATTTTTTTCGTTTGATAAACTATATTTTATTGGTTTTTAATATATCTCTCACGATTCACTGTATTTTTATTTAAATCAATATGTACAAATGTAATTAATCTTTTAAGAATATTTCAAAAAAAAATAAATTTGACTTCTTAAATAATTAATTACGTTGTAAATCATCTGTTTTTTAATTATTGTACAAAAAATGACAAATTTGGTGAAGATTAGAATATATATTTGTTTGAAATGTGATGAAAAAAATCTGAATCAGTAAATGACAGAAATGAAATAATGCAGTCACGGTCACCGGTGTTGGACTATTCTTCAAGGGGGAGGAGATGAAAGTCTTTTGTCGAAACCGTATGTTCACACGTCAGGCAGACCAGCGACTATCCTCTGATCGAAGCCGAAAATCAGTCTGGTATAATTGGCAGGGGATCCGAAACGATATTTATTACATCAAGGGGCATGACAAAAATCATAATGACCAACTGGTGTATAAACTACACCAGCCTCTTTGCGGTTCGTTAAACGATGTTTTGCGAAGGGTTCAACGCAAAATAATACTAGACAATCATCTAACTTTCACCTACTTTTTATCATTTCAAATGTAAACTTTCAAAAAGAACAAATTTTATGTGTTTTTGTATTACAATCAATCAACTCATTTATTTATTACAAACATGTCTATGATGATACATAAATTCATCAAGAAAAATAAATAACACAAAGTACTGCAATTTTTATTAAATTTTAAACGTTTGTGTTACACAAGTTATGTTTCATTTGTTAAATTCTTGGTATATTGCAATTCGAAAAGAAAAAACAATAAGAACAATGCATACATATACAATGTACTAAATATTATTAAATTTACGATTTAATTCACCAACTGATAAACTCCTCTGAAAAAAGTAAAAATGAGAAGTCACACAGTTTCGGCTTCAATGTTTATTTTAAGTTCAAAATACACAAAACTAAATCGTCTATATCTAAATCGGCTAAAATCGTCTTCGTAAGCGGACCGTACGAAAATGTCTGTGTGTGTGTTAACGCATTAAATGACGCAAATTGACCAATGATTATTAAATTGGCAGTATTATATCAATGCAGGTGTATTTGTTAGAGGTTATAATGGGTGACAACGGTTAAATTGTGAAATTTTATTAACTTTGTTAATTTTGTTATATATATTTTGTGTATAATTCGTAGATAAATGAAGATGTGTATCAAATATTGAATATAAATACACTGGGGAAAAAACGTCTAAAAAACACCTACAAAAGTGAAAAATAGCTTTTAGGCGAAAGATTATTCAATTTCGAACAAAATGAAAAAAAATTAAACTTAATACGATGGAAATTAAAGAAGATATGACCAATTTAGTAAAAAAAAGTCGCACATAAATTTGCACATAAGTCGCACTTTTTGCACATAAATCGCTGTAACTTTGGCTGCTAAAAAGCAATGTCAATAAATGTTTTTTCAAATTAAATAACATCTTTTTTTTGTTGATCATGTTCAAAATACGGGTTTTAAAGAAAAAACTAAAAAAAAAAATGTTTGCACGTTTTTTTAGATTTGTTCAGAAAAAGATGTTCTTAAAGATACTGATATGCAAATCATACAATACTATAGGATTTTTTTTTGTACAAGCGGTCAAATCCTTCTAAAAATTAAGAAAAAACAGTTCTTTTTTATTATTGCCTTTTTTGTTAATAACGGCACAAAACAATAATGAAAATCAAAATTCAATTACAGTGCGTTATAGAAAATTTATTCAACTTGTATTTGACCAAAGAATTATTGAAATTGCTTTTTAGCAGCCAAAGTTACAGCAATTTATGTGCAAAAAGAACTTTTTTTACTAAAATGGCCATATCTTTCTTAACTTCCATCGTTTCAAGTTCAATTTTTAAAAATTTTGTTCGAAATTGAATGATTTTTCGAAAGCTGGCAGCCAATATCAAGTTTTCGGTGCTAATTTTTTCCGTACAAGCGTTTCAAGTTTGCAACAATTTAAGAAAAAAAAGTTGCTTTAGTTTTTTTAAAATTACGTTTTATTAAGTTAAAAATTAAAAAATTAAAAATTTGTTTAACTTCATCTTAAAGTAGATACTTTCCCCTGCAATTTGAAAAAAAATCGTCAAAATTAGATGGAAATTGACGGAGATACAACCGTTTGAAAAAGCTATTTTTTACGTTTCTTTAGGTGTTGCCCCCCCCCCCAGTGTAGAAGAACAATCTGTTTGACGAATTACATGAGTAAAAACAATAATGATGAAATGTACCAACAAACGCACACACAAGCATACATACATTAATTTTTATATATATTAATTAGATAGAAATCATAAAACCGCATGTAATATTAAACAAGTATATTGTGTGTTTTACTTTCATTTCTAAATATTTTCAACACATACACTAAGAAAAAATTTTTTCTATTAAATAATAATTCTTTAAAGTAAAAATACTTTTGTTAACTCAAAAAGTAACAAAAGCGTTAGTTAATATGAGTCAAAACTTCTCTAAGTATATAACAGTCATACTTTATAGTACTTTGGTCCGTTACGAAAATAGGTAATTGTAACATTTTACTACAGTTAGTTACACACACCTCGAAGAAATGTGTAGTAAAAGTCGGTAAAACTGCAGTTGACAGCCAAACTGAAGTTGACTACAAAGTAGATGTTAATTTTATCAATACATATTAGTTGTCAAACAACTAACAAAAGTAACAATAATTTCTAAAACATAATTGAAAAAACTAACGAAATTAAGAATAATGACTAAAAATGATTTTAGAAAACTAAGAAATTTGTTTAAAATCACAATAAAATAGAATCATATGGATAGACATCTATAGAGCACTGTTCAACCATCCATCCATCAATCCATATTAATAAAGTTGGTGAGAGTATGAAGTTGGTTAAAATGAGCCAAAGTATTGTTGTTCAAAATGCGCAATGAAAATCTCACTGAATTTGACAAGTTCAAAATTAAAAAAAGAAATTAATGTCTTTCAAACAAATAAAATAATACAATTAAGGAAGTTCGCGAAACGCGCGGCGCTTTAACTTTGTTCTTCAAACAAAATTTGTGAAAACCTCCGATTTTTAAGCATATCACAGTCTTTTTCCCTCTTAAAGTATTATAGAATCAATTATTACTTGATATATTAAAATATAAGAAAAAGTATAGTCGATAATATAGGTATCATAGAGTGAAATTGAATGTATATGTAATTCTGTGGTGAACAAGGTAAGTGTGTATGAAATCCTTATACACTTAACTCGTTTTTCCTTTCTACCATAGAAGTACAATCTATATTTCCCATAATTGCGAACATTAAGAAAACATCCAAATAAGTTTTTTCCATGATTTCTCACAACAAAACCGTTTTAATTTTATTATTACCGTTTAAGACGTTTTCTGAGACTGTAAGGTATTTTTACAAAAAATTAAAAAATATGTTTTAATATTTAATAAGTATAGAATAACTTATAAGATAGAAATTAAAATAAATTAAGTAGAAAAGTAGAAATTAAGGAAACACACATTTATAGAAAACAAAATAGTGTAGTCATAATAACAATCATAATTTCTGTGGCTGTCAGGAACAAGGAGATAAGTGCATTTTCCATGTTTTCGAGAAATCGCCATTCAAAACCCGTACGGAAAAAATATATTTTTACAAATATATAACTTTTTGCCGCTTAAAATATATATTAAATATATTTTAAATACATTTTTATATATAAAATATACTGTATACTATATGTGTAAATATTTTTCCATCCAATACTTTTACCGAAATTTGTGTCTAAAACATATTTTATTGTTTAAAACTTTAAAAGAAGTATTTAGTTATACAAAATAACTGTGTAGTATGAAATCTCATGTCTTAAAAATTCTAAAATTGACTTTATCTCCATTTTGAAAAATGTTTTCTCCGAATAGTCATATAGAGATAATAAACTTACTTGACCTTAATAAATACTTATTTATGCAGTTATGCATTTTTTTATAATATGTGCACTAATTTCGATTTTTAGTATGTTTTAACAAATGTAGCAAATTGTTATCTTAAGATCACTTGAGAATTAAAGATTTTTTAATGTTTATCTATATGAATTATAGAAGTTCAACATAAAAGAATGTCTAATATGAGTGTAATTCATTTTTTTAACGAAATTTTTGTATATACAAATGTATAATCTATTGTTATAACCGGGTAAATAAAAATGTTAATTTTAATTTACTGCACTGAGCCAAAAAATAAATAAAAAATATAGTGAAAATATCATTAAATTTACCGTGTTACTTAGTAAACATCAGTAATAATGAGTAAACATTAAAAATTACGTTTCTTCCGGTTTATTTTAAAAAATATTTCGAGGTAAAATCAGTTCCAAAATAAAACAAATTTTACCTTACCAGTAGGATATAATTTATCCTCACAATATAATAAGAATAACTGATAAAAACAACAAATTTAATGTACCAGTAAGGTAAAATTTATTTGTAACATATATTTAATTTAAATTTATTAATTAAAAAAACTCTTTCTCCGGGAATCAATCCCGTGTCTCCAAAGTGTTAGGCCGCTGTTTTGTCCACTGTACTCTTTCATTGATTATGAACTAATCCAAATAGTTAAACATAAATAGATATCAATTATTGTACGAAACATTTACCGTGCTACCATGGTAATACTTAAAGGTAGTAAAACATAAAATATAATGAAAAGCACGCATTTATTATCAACAACACACCAAATTGTTCTAAACATAACTACATATAATACCTAAATACAGCCTGTAAACAACAGCACGGTAAAAATTGTTCGTCTTTTACATAAAAATGATGTAGACTAAATGTAAATAGTCAAGTAAATCACTACAAAATATCAATTAAGCAACATATTTATTTCCTTATCGACAATTTTACTTATGTTTACTATGACAAGCACGGTAATTTTTATTGGTTTTTGCTCTCAGTGTGAAAAAGAGAATATAACATAAAGCTGAATATTTCATTTAATTAGAATGCGAAAAATACCAGTATTCTTTGATTTCACGTTGACTCGCATCATAGCTTTTTTAATATATATGTATCTACATAAAAGCGACCTGTGGTATGAGAATATAACAACATTCTGTAACTACGTGTTTGTAGTTACCCCTAAGGTGAGCCAACCATCCCAGCATCCACAGCCACATCGTAGCCACGCCTCAAAATTATGAGTGCACAACAGGGTTGGTTGCAACGTAGGTGACAAAGCAGAGGGCGGTTCTATCAGAGCTTCGATTTGCTTTTGCGTCACGAGCATTGCGCGAGACTAACTTCGTTCACGTCGAAATGCAAGCCGCGTGGACAGTCGTATGCATGAAAAGCCACCCCTGTGACATCCACAGACCAAACCATCCTTTTTAGTCGCTTTGACTTAATCGTATCGTGTATATGCTATCGTGAATGGTGAAGTGACTACGTTTAATAACAATCGACTTTTCATTTTCATTTGTTTCACTTTGCTCTCATCATATCACAAAAGACAATTTATTGCTGGGACAAAATATCTTTTGCATAGGTGAGTCGTTAAAAATTGGTCATTTGTAATAATTAAAATATAAAATTTGTACTTAGTGACACTTTGAGTATCTTTTTAAATTAGGTGTATTCACAAAAGTGTAGTGAACATATAACGGAATTTTATTAATCGAATAATGTAGGAAGTGCAGGATTAAAAGTTTTTCTTATAAAATTCAAAGGATTATAGTCAAGAAAAAGATTTTAACTGCAATAATTAAAACTGTATAATTTTTAAAATAAGTAAATTAATAAAATATTATAATAAAATTAGTAAAATAAGTAAAAACAATTTTGGAAAAATTATGTTACTAAAAAAAGATTTTGTTCAATACAGTTTCGACAAAAGTGATTTCTTCAGTATTTCACTGTTATGTTTGAATAATTTTTCTGCATGCATAAGAAAAGATTGCAATTTCTTTATAGTCAAAGGTGTTGATATTAAATAAAACAGGGTATATTTAGATACTTTTATGCCGATTAAAAAAAAGGGCCAAATAAAAAAGTGGCAAAAATCAAATTTTTTCTCGTTCAACTAATTTTAGGTATGAAAAATAACTACACTAAGAAAAATAACTTACAATAAATTACTGTTTAAACAGTAACTTGACCACAGAATTCCCATTAATCGAATAAATTCTTTCTAAAACTGGAAAATTTACTTTCTAAACACAAATTTTTATTGACTTTTTCAAGAATTTTTGTGCATGAAAGGAAAATTTTTACTGTTTTTAACAGGAACTTTCATGTTAATGGGAA
>JABFPJ010007188.1:0-10192 GCA_022817425.1 Gryon sp. ZL-2020 | reverse complement strand
TGCACAAAAATTCTTGAAAAAGTCAATAAAAATTTGTGTTCAGAAAGTAAATTTTCCAGTTTTTGACAGAATGTATTCGGTTAATGGGAATTCTGTGGTCAAGTTACTGTTTAAACAGTAATTTATTGTAAGTTATGTTTCTTAGTGTATTTATACAATAGAATATTCTATGCTCTAGAATGTTGCATAATTAGAACAAACTTTCGATCCAGCAAAATAAATACCAGGATTTCATTCAGCCACAGAAGGATTCATTTATTCGACTAGACTATTGGATCCTGATACTAATTCTCTTGCCTAGAGATTTCGATTACGTAGGATAATCCTATTCACACGCTCGCAATGAAATTTTATTTAAAAATACATGCATGCAAGTGAAAAAATATCACTCTGCAGCATACAAAGGAAAATAGATGGCTCATAAATGATTTATTCAAATGCGAAAAATGTCTAGCTAAAATCCTATTCATTTTCAGCGATAAAAGTATCCATTAGGTATCTAAATGTAATATATTCAAACTTTAGTACCTTATATTAGTAGAGAATGGAAATACCCACTACTTTATTCTAACCAGAAAATCCCCACTACGCGTTCAAATTACTCGGTTAAGTGCTATTGTATATTCCACTGCATGTACATATACATATCTTGTAACACTCATGCGAAATCGCTTGCACCATTAGAAATAGTCAGATGAAGTGAATTTGATTTTGAACAAATACAAAATTAGATATTGACACGAATGTGTAACATTTCTCAGACACGTAGTGAAATAAAGCGACTTGTTTACAAATTGTTTAGAAACTATTTTAAAAAATGAAACATTTAGACAATTATTTATTTGAACGACATTTCAATTACGTATTTGGTGTAAAGGAAACAAACATTATATTCATTTCCATTTGCATAAAATTTATATTAGCGAAACAACATTCATCAAGTCAATATCACTTTTCAACTTAAGCAAACATTTCTTTCTCATTCCAATAAATTCTTTTCTTTTGATTTTCCTCACTATTCTCTCTTTGTCTGTCGATCGTCCTCACTTGGTAAACGTATACGCAGTATTTTCAATGAATATCACTAAAATAAATTGCTTTTATCACGAAGCCGGTGAAATTTTGTGTGATACGATCGATGCATTGTTTGAGAAAACGACGTTAATGGCAAACGCAACTACTATTATAATTTATTAAACGTAACTCGTTGTTATTGTTATAGATTTTAATCCATAATGAAAAAGTTGATGGGAGAATAAAGTTGGCTTCATCTGGGCTCAATTTCAAGATTGAATTTTGACAGTTTAGATTTTTTAACAATTTTAATGATATGTATAAATTAATTAATATATTTTTTTATAATTTTATTGTAATATATGTGAAAGAGACAAATATTAAAATAAAATTTATTATATTATACAATTGAGCTTAAAATACATATAACCAAAGTGTCAATCTCATATTCATTAATTTTCATTGAAATGAAATAATAATTTTAAATCTGTAATATCCTCATATTTGATGTGTCACAAGATTAAATCATTAAAAATAATAATGTGTCGAAATTAAATTAATTAAACATGTTTTCTATTACATTTTTAATTCTAAAATAATTTGAATACATAAAATAAAGTTTAGAAAATAAATTTTAAAAGATCTGTCGGGGTTCAACAACTTTTTTATGCTTTATATTTGAGTTTTTAATCTTGTTTGATAAAATCTTGGTTCAATTTCCTGTCATTGTCGACTGATAGTCGATATCAGTCGTTTATTTAATAAAAATTTTTCTTTATTCTTAAACAATAACTGCTACTTACATTTAGCACGTTGTACAATCATATACATTACAATTAACCGGTTAATAAATAAAAAATGTAGAGTACTTTTTAAAGAAAAATCTGTCGTTTATTGTATTAAATACAACCTGGTCGATATTCATACACGTCAGTATAATAAGGATTCTATTGTCTGAGGTTCGATTTGTAATCGCAAGTCAACGGTAGAGTAACAGGTTGTAGTAACTTTTGTGCGTATATGAGTGTGAGAAGTTCGTATCCATAATATATAAAACAAAAAAAGACGAAAAGGAAATGACTTGAGTCTGAGAGGATCATGCACAGTTGTGAAACAGCTGAGCAGATACAGAGAAAATGTGTGATAGAACTTAACATCTTTACATCTGAAAGGGTCGCTAAGGGGTTGACGGTGCTAAAAGGATGAGTAGTAGAGGAAACGTATAAAGGGGAACAAGTGAACCCCTCTTAGTGGCAGGTGGAACAATTTGTATTACAATGGGTCTCGAACCTGTCACTAGACTATGTATTTTAGACTTACACAAATATTTATTGTGGTTAATTAATTATGCATTACAATAAACTGTTATGCATTGATAAAAGTTAATAAAAATATGCAGTTAAATGTTATCATAGAAAATGTGTATCATATAAATTGTTATAAATGTCTTTAAAGTAATTAATATAAAATCATGTGGTACAGTTTTAATTTAACATTATTTAAGTAAAATCAAATGAAGTGAATGAGTAAAGTCAAATCAATGAAAATATGATTTCAAAAGTCATCTTTGTAATATATATAAATATTTACATATCAAGACGAAAATTAAAAAATAATGCAAATCGAATAAAGCGATTTTCTTTTATTGGAATAATGGATGGAGTAACTTTATAAAAGCTGATACTTTGAATTGAAAGTTTAATAAAAAGAACTTGTAAGTGATAACATATTCCCAAAGTAACAAACTAAAATATGATAAGGTTTTCATTTTATATTACATCTGCAGTTAATACTGAATATAATGACGCTGGTTATCTGTATAAATCATCAAAATAATATCTTAAGGAGAAATTTTTCCAAACCTAACATACTAGCATTCTTTCGGATTGTACAGGATTGAAATTTGTACTTTTACTTTTATAACTAAAAACAAAATCTTAACACATTCAGTTATTAATGTGCATATTTTAAAAATAAACTTGATATCTCACTAGATTAAGTTTTTATTTCTAATATCATTAGTCATGGAATGGAGGAGAATAAAACATTATCATGAGTGGAACTCCGCCGAAACATAAATCGATTACAAAGCAATTAGCATACAATCAGCATCGAGTTACGTTCGAATGCAGAGATAACTCAACAACTCGGCTTGCTTGTCCCGGGAGGGAATGTTTTCATAAATCCACCAGAACTGGGTTTTATTTATAATACCTGTTGTCTCATTAAAATTTGCCTTTCGCGCGCATAAAAACAGTACGGAATTTTAAGAGAAGGCCAGTATTATGGAATGAAAAATTAATAGCTGAAAGTTGCGGAACATCGTTTGCCAATTGGATAAGATCGGCAAGGCTGACTATCCCGTTTCAGGCAGCTCGACTCCAGGCTTTGCAGGCTTTAACGATCCTTTTTCCCGATTTGCAACATGGCGTCGCTGGCGGCAAAGCAGGCTCACCTCGACGATATCTCGTGGATTTTGTGAGATCGTGAAAGACTTACGATCGTTATCGACATGTCGATCGCTTCGCTCCTCGATGGCAATGTCCGCTCGTAACTGAACCGAGTCGGCAGGGCGGATCGCGAGATAGCGCCGCGGGCTTGCCAATAATGGCTGGCTCCGATGGCAAGACTATCGATACTAATCGATTGCCAGGCGATATATCTCTAGTGACATAACTCGAGAATTTATCGGCGCCACCCTGGATGCTCGTTCTTGCTGCATCGACATGCTAATAAAGTTATAGGCACCACTGAGCTGCTTTGCGTTATCTGTGTTTATATCAATCTATCTTTTCCTAAAACAACCTACTGTAATTAATATATTAAAATTTATATATTGACAATATAATGGATAAAACATCACTCACAAAGTAAAGCGTGACGAAATTCTTAAGTGAACTAGGCAAAGAGGTTTGTCTTAATATCAGAATCAAAATAATTTGTAATTCTAATTTTCTCACTTAAGTTTTAATATAATATTAAATGTTCGTATAACATTTTTTAAGCAATTATATGTAGATTTAAGAAAATATTACAAAAAAGATAAAAATTAGTTTAATACTAATATACACATTCATTCAGTAAATCTGCCAGAGTTGGTAGAGACGCTCGTTTCCCGAAGGGTTAGGGCGAAGGGGTTACATCAAGCAGCACTAGTTCTCAAAATTCATTACTGAATCATGATTTAAGTCACTTAACTACATTATCAATATTAATACTGAATAAATATGCATTACTTTTTAAGTATTTTGTCTAATTACATGTAATAACACAATTCACTTACAGTTTCAGTTTTGTATATTTTAAAATTTATTAACATAATTGTATATAATAATAACTAAAAATACCCAGTACGTTCCTTACTAACAATAATTATGTCTTTTTCGAAGCCAAAGAAACACTCTCTGAGATTTAAATAAAAATTGTTTCTCAATCAATTTCCATTATTTATTTATCAAAAAGTCTTTTTGACAGATAAATAATGGAAATTGATTGAGAAACAATTTTTATTTAAATCCCAGAGAGTGTTCCTTTGGCTTTGAAAAAGACATAATTATAATTGTATATAACCTGACATCAAGATAATACAATTTGTTGCACTCACAAAACGTTCTTAATTTGCACAATATTTTTCACGACGAAAAACCTTACAATTCATAATAAAAGGTCTCGACGCTTTTAATATAAATCTCAAAGTGAAGTAAATATGCGATTCTGCCTTCTAAAATTAATATGATAATAAGAATTGAATTGCATAAGAAAAATTGTAAAAACATTTAATTTGTCGTCACACTTGCGCTGTTTGATTACGATTAATGAAATCGTGTGCTTCAAAACGACAGCACATAGTCGTTGTAGTTGCTCCAGTGAGAAAATGTTGTAGATATTTGCGTCACTGATGTCCTCAAGTGGACGACGAGCACGAGCTTACTGAAAGAGAGATTACTTGCGTAACACCATTAACGTTAATACAACACTGGATACTCCGTGTAATAGAAACCGCGATCTACGTAAACACATATATGAACAGATTATCAGTGGATACTAGCTTGATGATTTACTATTGATTACCGCTGCGTATATTTTGGATAACGATTATTATCACACATTTGTGCTTAAATTATTTATTATCCTTCAATCGCAATACATAATGCTGCACAGACAGAAAGGTTTAGTTAAAATACTTAAATTATAATTAAAGTATCTAAATGTTCATTATTTTAACCTAATGTTCTATTAATTTTTTAAAATTTTTACTTGTTTTAACTAAACCTTTCTCTAAGTGTGCTTCCATTGTAGAATCTATTTTCTCTATACAGTACTATAAACCTAACTCCACTATAAAATTAATTATGTATTTTGTACTTTTGTAGACAATTTTTTAAATGTTTACAGTAATTTTTTAGAATGACATACGTTTTCTCGATATTGCGTAGTCACCGATTATTATACAAATAAGAATTTAGTCATTTTCTCAATTTTCTGGGTAAATGAAACGCCAAAATTTATACTTTAGAGTCTAACGTATAAAATATACTTATTTACACTCAGAGAAATTTATGGTAAGATTTGTCTTACTTTTCTCTAACTTTTTATAGTTAACACAAGCAAAATTCAGATTAAATACATCATTTTTATTGTTAATTTTCAGTTTATATTAAAAATAAGAATAAAGCCTGATTCGGTTAAATATAAAAAGTGAATTGAGACAAATTTAACCATATTTTTTTATCTGTGTAAAATATAGTTATTAAATATACTTATATAATAATTAAAATCGCTAGTAACTTTTACATAATTTGTATTTTTCTTAAACCAATTCATTAAAACATTTTAAATCAATTTTTGTATTTAATAAGTTTTCTTTGATCATCCTTTGTATTCTAAAATGAAAATATTCATTGACAATAATTGACGTATATATTTTATACAACAACATACAAATTGATTATTATTTTATAGCATATCGGTTATATTTTTATCTACTATATAATCTAAAGGTTTCTGAAGTGTCACGAAATAGCTTCTCCGCGAAACGCAACTCCAGACGAATTGTTCCGTTGGTTACGCGTCACTTTCCGTTAACATGGCGCAACGTTTTCGTCATTGCTGTCACGCGTTCGTTACGGGTACTAACTCTCATGCAAATGTGACAAGATTTCTATATAGTACTAGTTGATATTGTGAATTTCGCGAATTTCGCAACATTAACGCTCTGGTACGTTACAGTGTTGACTGTAATTTTCGATGTTCTGAATTTCTAATATAGATGGTATCTCTGTTTTTCTCTTTATTTGTAGATATATCTGTTTTATTCTATGTGATTTGTAATGTGAAAAGTAAGGAAAGTCAATTTTAATATATATTATAAGAATAAAATTAAATTTATACTATAAAATTATTTTTCTATTTACATGATGAAATTATTTTATATAAATCAATTTTAATCATTCTAATAATCTGGGTAAAGTAATTAATAATTCATACATTTTAGCAAAATAACTAATTTTAATTCTAAGTTAATGTAGTTTGAAACTAACGCTTAGGCATGGTTTGATGAACTGAGATGTTTGGATCAAGTCCGAGTCTGATTATCCAAAATTCATGCTCGAACAAGACCGAATGTAACCTCTCATATTCAGCTCGATTTCAGTAACACTACTAACTGTAATGTAATATAAAGTGCTGAGTCTAGTGGCAACTTAATCAAGCTTTAATTAGGAACTCAATCTAGTTTTACTTCCCTGAGTGATTTATGTTTCATAATACTGCTATCATAAATTCAAATTTAAAATGAAAATTATAACAAACAACAAATTAGATATACACAATAAAATAGTCAAAAAACTACTGTGATATTAAATAAAGTAAGAGTTTCATTTTTTGACAAAATGTCTTGTAGATTGTAAATTGCAATTGTTATTATTTTATTTAAATATAAATAAGTAGTTTTCAATGAGATTAAGCTATAGTATCCATGTATTATTTTATATAATAAATTAACTCTTATATTATAGTAGTTTTGTTAATTTTTTTATTTTTATAACTTTGTTTAAATTAAATTTTCGGTTTTTTCGGCTGCATTTCTGCGGAACTCTTATTGTTCTTTTTTTTACAATTTGATTGTAGTTTTTGGTGATATCATTATGCTTCATTGAAAAAGTGAAACTGCTTTCATGTATATAGTCTTGTTAAAATACTACAGATATAAATAATTATTTAATTTAATGAAAGATACTTTAAATTATTTTAGTATGTAATATTTTAAAACAATAACAAGTTGATAATAATATTAAATAATAATGTATGATTATACAGGGTGAGGCATCGTTAATGACCGGTGACATTATTTTTGAAAATATTTTTCAAAATAGATTTTCAGAATAGATTTTTAGTTTTGTTGAATAATAAAAATGTATCAAAATAGACACGGTAGTGTCTCTGGCCAAGTACAAAAAAACCATCGCTTTTTGTGCGACGAGCACTACTGTGTCTATTTTCACATACGAACAAATTCAACATACAAAAAAAGCAACAATAAAAATAAAATTTTTCTTTTCATGTTCAGTATCCGGACGAGTAATTCTGACTGATGCATTAACGTTGCATGATAATATGTAACATAATTACAGTTTTCATACAAATATAATGCATTGTACATGCTACGAAAGTCATTCTAGTACTGTCGCAGTACGAATGTACACTCCTTTAATAAAAAGTTTATGTAAAGCTGAGAAGTTAGCTTTTAACGCCAATGAATGCGTAATGCCTTTAAAAACGAATCAAATTACAGAGATTTTTTGACAGTTCTAATTGTGCAAATTGTTTGACATTCCAATGTCTTTAAAGTATAGGCCAAGTAAAACTGTCAGAATGAAATAGTCTTATTTGCAAAAAAATTAAACAAGATATAACTATAAATAAATGAAAAAGGGTAGTTAAAACAACAAACATATAATATGTGCGCGCATAGCGCGCTTTTATACCCTAGTTGTATACATTTTTCTTAATTCATGTCAACAATAAATTTTTATCTATCAGATAAAATTTCATGAAATTATGTACCCAAGGTCATAATAATAGTCATATTTCTTATTTATATATTATTAGTTTGAATAATTCTGTATATACTTATGACATGTTTTACTTTTTATATCACACACAACTTTTAAACATTCTTAGTAATGAAAAGTAGCGTTACTGAAGAATATGTTTGAAGTCATTTTATTGATTCAAATTTTCATTAGCAGAGCACCAAGTAGCTCAAAGTCAAAATTTTGGAGTTTTTGGAGAAAAAATTGTAATGTAAACTTAGCTAATGTACTTAACCATGTTAATTAATAAATTAAATTTGATTCTAGATTTACGCCTCAAATTGAAGATTCCTAAAGTAAAATTTGCAAATGTACTTGACCATATTTATTTATATCAGTACCTTATATTGAAAATACTTTTAGCGATATTATAATGTTTTTTATCAGTTTTGAAGTTCCAATTTGACTGCAATAAAGTTTGAATTAAGATCAAATTTTATTATAGAATCATTCTTTGAATTGAAAAGGTTGAGTATGTTTTATACGTCATTCCCTCTTAATTTATAAACTTTTTGTACTTGGCCTTCACTTTTCAGTTTATCTGATTCTATCTTTGTGTGATGATTACTGCTGCCACCAAGCAGCATTAAACTTACACTCACGGTTTTTCGGACATTCAGTTAAAGTTACAATAGAAAGTGATATTTCTTTCGTATACTACGTTTTGTCCACAACTTATACCTTTAAAAAATTTTTTTCGATTTTAATATTATTTTGTTGAATATAATTTTTACAGCCCTAACGAGGTCTTCACGTGGAAGAAAAAACGTTGGAAATAAATTAATGTATCATATAAGGAATTTGATTTATAATTCAATTTACTCTTGTTGGTCAAAAATAAAGACAATCAAAAGTGATATTTGATAATTCACTGAAATTTTAAATTTAAGAAAGAACGTCTTCATAAAGCTATTGAATTTTATCGTTAGCTATTATTAATTGAATGTCAAATAGGTTATATGTCAGGCCTGTTTAGTATTGCAACATTAATAAAAAATGTTTTGAATATTATAGGAAGGCTAGAACTTGATTATTTATTTCGTCCGTAAGAGTTAAAGTCTGTCGGCTTGAATGTTTTTATTTTCAATGTAAGACTTTCGAATATTTCGACGTTATGTTATGAAAAAAATATAAACAATACCAACAGAGCTGCCGCCATTGGTTTAATACGCCTTATCCATAGCGCTCGAAGAGACACCTCGCGTCTGACAGCAATATTTTTTTCGTCTAACCTGCACGCGAAGTGTCACTTCACTCCCTGTGAAGCGGCGCGCGAAGTATTACTTCGTTCCCTAGGGCGCGAAGAGCTCCCTAGGGAGCGAAGTAATACTAAATATATATACTAATACTAATACTAAAAGGATGATTCCATAACGTTCTCATAAGAATCCCATAAGCATCCCATAAACATAAACATCTTATAAGCATCCCATAAGCATCCCATAATCATCTCAGGAACATCCTATAAGCATCCCATAAGCTTTCTATAAGCTTCCTATAAGCTTCCCATAAGCTTCCTATAATCTTCTCATAATTAACTGAATGTTTTGGCCTTGTTTTGGCCTTACTAGGTCGTAGTAGTAAAAAATTGGCCATAAATATGACATAGCAGGCTCACAGATACATAGTACTATCATGTAATAACCATGGTAAAATAAATGAATTACAAAATAACTGATAACCGTATTTTGGCCATGTTTTGCTCTCATTACCTGGTACTATGAACTTAGAGGCCATTACTATGCCATAAGAGGCTCACATATGAGCTATTATGGTTTTAAAATCATTTGTAAGCTACAATGTGTCGTATAATGATTGTTTAAAGCAAAAGTTTGGCCTCATTTGATAATTATAATTCGGCCATTTTTTGGCCTTATTGTCTTTTATTTATAAAATGTTGGCCTAAGCTGGACCTTAGCATGTATATAAATGTGTTATGTTTGTATCAGTACTTTAATTATGTTACATATTACTATGTAACAATGATGTATCAGTCTGAAATACAAGCAAAATACTGATCATTTTTGATAGTCACGATTTGGCCATTTTTTGGCCTAATTATTACATATTTCTGATAAGGTGGC
>JABFPJ010007187.1:0-10195 GCA_022817425.1 Gryon sp. ZL-2020 | reverse complement strand
CAAAATTTTGCATTTGTCCCTGTACTACTGAACTTTCAGTAAAATTTCAATTTCAAACATAAATTTTTATATTAATTCTGCTTTGCGTGTGCAATAAAGGTTGCATTGAAATATCATAATATTTATAATGGGATTTGAATGAAGGTGCGAGTTTGCGTTTCTGCCAGTAGTGTAGAGAAAAGAATACTCATAAAGAAATTATCATAAACAAAAAAATTATTTCTTTATGCAAAAAATTCTTTTTTAATTTTTATTCATGAAATACATTTCTAAGTGAAAAATATGTTTGGTGAATGTTCTGTATGAAAACGGTTTAGTTTTTAATTTGTACTTAGATTAAAACATTTTAACCAATGTTTGTCATTTCAATGTTGTTATTTAATATGTGAATAAATCAAGAGACACGATATTGTCGAACCTTCGAATTTTCAGAATGTTAAATTTTCGAACATTAAAATTTTCAAGAATTATCCCTACTCCATTCCAAGCTTACACCGCTCCCAACCTCAAACTTTTCAAATATTTAAATATTCGAATCTTTTAATTTTCACATTTTCGAATGTTCGATTATTTAAATTATCAAATTTTTGAAAATCAAAATTTTTGATATTTTACATTTTGATTCCGGTTCCTAAATGTTCAAATATTCGAATTTTCACTTTTGTACATTTTCAAATGTTTGAATATTTCGATTTTTCAATTTGTTCAATATTTTAAAGTTTATTTAAATATTTTTAAAAATGGAATGTAATTTAACATTAATATAAACATTTAAAAATGAGAGACGAGACGCCAAATACAAAATTCATATTATATTCATAAAAAAGCTCATAATAAATTAATAACAAAAACTGCTATAAAACCGACTAAGTACAAAAGAATACAATGAAACAAAAATTATATGTAATGATTACATTAATTTCACTATAATTGTTTGTACTTTTAGATAATAATTGTCATATTTTTCAGTCAAATCAAAAATAAATTTGTTAACACATGTATAACAATTTGTAAATTATGTACAGTAAATCATGAGTATTTATTAATAGTTTATAGATGCAACTGTCATCACAGAACGTATAAAGTATATAGCAGTTGTTGGTATACTAACATCCATACTAACTGATCGCTACCGTTAAAAATTCTACTTTATCGACAGAGATAACCCAATGAAGAATGTATTAGTACGGTTTTTATTATATCCTCTGAATCCATTATTTATTTACTTGAAAAATTATAGAAACACTGAATAACATAGAAATTAATCATTTACATAATATGTAAATGATTATGCTGGTGTATGATGAAAATAATACTCATTATCATATATCAGCATCATGTTTTTAGTGACCTACAATAACTACAACTGATAAAGTGCCTTAATCAAAAAATAATATTTAAATAATATTAATATTATTATTCATCAATATTTTAACACAATGGTAATACCTAAATAAATGTTCTTATCATATTAAGATATTTTTATTAAATTTTTATTTAAATTGTCAGGTGATTTTGTAACTTTGATTATATTTAACAAAAACTTGTGTTACAAAATTTTTGAGTCTAAATAATTTACTAAAAATATTTTTAAACAAATCTATAAAGAAAAAGTAAAAAAAATCATTCGTAATTTTAAATTTGTAATTCATTCTATACTTAGTCAATATACACGGTGATAAATGTTCGACTACCACTCTACATCAGTATTTTCCCGACCCATCCTCGACTTCTTCGGTAGTATAGTGGTCAGTATCCCCGCCTGTCACGCGGGAGACCGGGGTTCGATTCCCCGCCGGAGAGAATTTTTTTATTATTACTGTTTATAGAATAGTTATTTCTTATTATTAGGCATGTGCGCGCCTAAAGTCTGGCTTTTTTCGGGCTTTTGTCTCGTATTACTTTAAATTGTTATATTTTGAAAAAATATTTTCCCACTTGAATTGTGCGGAATGTTTGGAAGTATTGATACCACTTTTTGATGAAATTTATGAGATTTCTGGAAGTTCTTTGAAGTTACGTTCCAAAAGTCACATATTATGACTATTTTCATATGAATCTCAAGATTTTCAAAACAAATTCTTACTCTCTTATTCAAACTTAAAACTTATTCAAACTCTTACAAATGCATTTTTTAAAATGTCGGGCCTAAACCCGCACATGCCTACTTATTATGTAATGAGTTAAGTATAAATTTCGATTATTTTTGATACTAGAACGTAAGCCAATAATCAAGTGCAATTCGATAATCTGACTTAAAATGACTATAATTTGGATATTTTTGTGCTTTAGTCTGGATATATTATCCATACTATATTATTGTATTTCTGCTTTATACGCATATACACCATAATTCCGACATAAATTAATTAAAAATTAATATGGATTAGTCAGCATATATTTTTTATCGAAATATTGTGGTTTTATTTGTTCCTTTTAGCAACTCTAAACATTTCTAAGTGACTTTACTTTCGCTTAATTGTCAAACAATATCCGATTGCAGCACTGAAAATAAACGGATCAATCAGAGAAAAAAGTTCAATGAAACATAGACATTTAGATTTATTAATTGTTTAGGGAATATTAATTTTATAATGAGATAATTAGTTAATATTTATACGTTAAATTCTTTTTATTATTAGAGAAGAAAAATCCGTTATGCCAGAATTATTAATATATATATAACATTAAGATTTTAAAAGTGAAATATATACGCAAGAGAAATGATCTTCTAAAATAAAAGCTGACAGTTTTATCAGTGAAATTCCCATGATCTTTCATGGTACCGGTACCACCATAATTGCGATTGCAAGGAATCATGCACGAGAATGTAAGCACTTGACTGCCAGATGACCCATCGGTACTTGCAAGATAACCTAAAAGCCCCAGTGGCTTAGCTCAACTTGTCAGAGCTTCACCTATTAATACATATACATTTGCACTTTGCCAGATTATTACTTACATCAATTCATATAAATAATATCTCTCACAAATCCAAATTAAAACTATATTAAACTGTATTACAAGGTGGAGATCTGTATAATTTTTCGAAACAGAATCTTTTGTAAATACACATGGAAAGAAATAAATGATTAAACATTTGTCTGTATCCGAGTAAAGTTGTGATGGTAATTGCATTTAGCAAATTGTATACTTTAACTTAGTAAAATAATTTAAGCGTTATATACAAAAGTGCTTTCTTCGAGTGTCGAACTCCGTACCTCCGTACTGTCGTACCACCCGCCTGTCGTTAAATGTATTGTTTTATTACTTAAGTTACCAAAACGTGAAATATACTGTCACATAATATTTACAATGAGATTTATTAAACATTTTGCAATTTTCAGCCAAAAAATATTTATAATTGTTATTATAATTAAAGGTTATAATATTTTATAACCTTTTTTTTATTATTATAAGTAAAGGTTATAAATAAGGTTAATATATTTGAATTATTACTTTAAATTTACTTTTAATTTGGCAAAATTATATATATTGGAAAAATTGCGATATTTAATATTGTATTTAATAATATTTAATCCAATATTGCGATTATTAAATTTTAATGTTAATTAAATATTTTTAATTAATCTATTTATTATTACTTAATCATAACAAATAAATTAGTGCCAAATCAAGTTTGCATTCATATACAAGGATATTTGTTCTAAGAGTAAGAAAATCATACCATTAGGAATTTACTGTACATTTATTTTTTGCAATAACATATGATATAAACTACTTTTGAAAATACCTGAAATTCCATAATCATTATACTGAGAAAATCATATTGTACAATATAAATTGTAATTTTTATATTTTGTAATTATTATCACATACAAAATCATAATTGCGCAATACATACTGTAACGTTCCGTAACAATATGCGTAAAAAATATAGCGACGGATTTTGTGTTAGCTCTGTTGACAAACGTATTGACCTGTCTGTTATGGATGATATAAAAATTGTAAATATAAAATAGCGATTGATACAATTCAAAGTATATATCAATAATCACTTTACGTCACGCGGTACCGTAAATGAAGTTTACGACACGAGTTAGTTTTTTGTACATTGCATACCGGCTAAGGTAAAATATAGTTTGCACCATGGAAAGTAAACGTAAAATATTTTCCTCGTCCGAAGTTTACACACGAGATGAAGCCGCGAGTTGTAACCGAGAGAGAAAGAACATTTACGATTTTACCTCCCTGGGTATTAAATATACTTCTAAATTTTTTTTTTTTTTTTCAACATATACTTCTAAGGAAAATAACATAAATTGTTTTACATGTATAGTTAATCTTCAATTGATGTCTAAATGTAAATTTAAAATGATTAGGTTGTTGACAGTTTTTAATTTCAATTCATTGTAAATTATAATATTATATTATACACATTTTTTTACCTTTCTTTAAAACTTTGGTTCATTCAATTAACAGAAACATTAAAATATAACACATCGTTCTTATTTAATTAATTTTTTTAATAACTCATATGACAGAGTTAAAAACAGATTATGTTAATTTTTTGTCATGACCGTCACTTTACAATATGGTTAGTAAAAATTTTACAATATGCTGTCTATTCATTATAACATTATAGTAATCAGCCGTTACCTAGAATTTGATTTTGTGTTCCCTGCAAATTTGTACTATTTTTTACAATATGTTATTCCCAGTAAAAAATTTATATAATAAGCATATTATAAGCATAATAATTATTTATTTATAAAAACATCCAATTGCAATTGTGGTATAGAAAATATAAAAATTAAATTACACTGAAGTTAAAAATCGCATTTACACTCTTTCTATATATACATATATTACATTAAACACTTTGGTAAATGAGATCGACTATCAACATTCAATATTGGTTATACAAGTTTTTGTAACTGTTATTAATCTTTATTTTTTATTAACTTTTAATACGATTTTACATACAAAAATAATGTAATACTCAATAATCGACGCAAGAATTATTTTACCATATTCTAGAAATATTTTGTTCAATGCTAATAGATTCCATATAATTAGTGTAAGGCGCTTGATAATTTGAATGATTGAAGAAATTATGATAGTCAAAATCTCCGCACGTTCCTTCTATTATCGGAGATCTATTTTCTGAAGGTACTTTAGTTTCCGACGAATAATATCCAATATCGTTGATATTTTTTACATTGTACTCTAGCTTAATATGTTTATTGTCAATTGAATTATCAATTTTACAATCTGATGCTACAAAATGAGAACGATAATCCATAGAATTAAATTGACTTTTCCCGTTTGAATCAGTTTTAATATGAGATCTAAATTCCGGACTCGAATCCAGACTTGAATTAGGTCGATATTCTGGAGTTGCTCGAATTTCATTACTATTGCGATATTCAGGCTGGACATTTAGACTGAGTTCAGGTCGATAGTTGGACCAATACGATGAATTGTAGGACTCCTGGATATTAGGTTTTCCATTTTTAATTAAAACTGGAACAGCTATTTTTTTAATTGACTGAGATTTTTGCGATTGCAATTTTTCGGTGTCTTCTAAACGAGCTCGCTTATTTTTATAGCGACGATTTTGGAACCAAATCTTCACCTGAGTACTTGTTAGTTTCAGAGTTTGAGCCAACATTTCTCGTTCTGGTGCACTTAAATAACGTTGTTGTTTGAACCGTTGTTCCAATTCATATACTTGTGCCTGTAAATATAACATTTCGCATAATTTAAATTAAATTATGTTTAAATAAAAAAAAAGTATTAATTATAAGTGCAAAATTTAATACTTGTAAAATTACAATGCAACCAACTTTAAACATAAATATAATTTGATAAAATAATAAATAACATTAAATGTGTAATATTATTCAACATAAATAAACAATAGTATATTATGCAACAAGGGAGGAAAAGCGGTCATTACACGAGTGTGATGTTTCCCGAGCCGAAGGCGAGGGTAAACTTCACACTCGTGTAATGACCGCTTTTCCTCCCTTGTCGCACATTATATTTTTCGTTACAAGTGCACACATACATACACACACACATTCACAAATATGTGTTTGCATGATTGTTTAATGGCTAATATTGTCGTATTTTTTATTTTAAAAAACAGGGAGGGAATAGTATATTTTGCACCAAGGGAAATGACCTTGTGCAAAACCTTGAACCTCGTGCGATTACAAACCTCGCCTTCGGCTCGGATTGTAAACTTCGCAGTCGGTAGCGAATTTTCTTTTATTTTCCATGGTGCAAACGATATTTTTCGCCACAAGGAAGCAGAAAATGCAGTTTCTTTAAAACCCCCTAGAGATGGAAACTGCATTTTCTGTCACCGTGTGGCGAAAAGTCCATTTTCTTCCCGCAAAACAGGGAGGAAAGTAGCATTGAAAGTGCACGTGTAACGAAAAATAATATTTCTGTTTTTTAACATTTATCCAAAATAAGTTTTTCGTTACTCGGGGAGGGAAATGCCATTTTCCTCCCTAGGAAGATTTAGAAAAATGGCTTTTTTCCCTCCCTCGTAACGAAAAATATAGTATGCAACATGGGAGACGATCGGAAATTCGTTTTCCTGATCTCATCTCCCTTGTTGCATAATATACTATTTTGTTTAAAAATATTAAATTGCTTACCTGAGAAAACAAAACTCTTGGTTTCCGTTTCGTTCTTTTTCCAGACTGACTTTTGCGCAATTCAGTTTTACTTGAAGTAACTAGATTTCCTAAAATAAATTTAGAATTCAAAGACATTAGCTTTCATTTCTTATTAATTATATTTATTCTGGCTCGATAAAATAAAGTCAATTGAATAGATATAACTTATATGTACCATCTTCAACATTAGGATTTTCCTGATACGGCGGAGTTATTTGACTCAATTGTTGAACATGATTCATATCTGAGTAGCCCTGAAAACTAGTGACCGCTTGATTTTTAAATTTATCCATGTCCCAACTACTTTCCGGGATTACATTATTATAACCGCAATAATCTGGTTGAATTTGATGATTAGTATAATGAGAATCATTATGATCCATATGATTATTTCCGTAGCAATCCATGTTTCCAAATTGTTGATCTTCGTTGAGTATATCTCTAACACTGAATGGAGTTGCAGTTACGGAAATTGGTAACATATTATTTCATATCCACTAAAAAATCACAAAAGAAAGCGTTCGCTTCAACTTAAGTCAATCACTATCACACTGTCACTTATATATTTCAAAAACTATCAAGCTTCAAATTTTATTATTTCATAAGTTATTCTAAAATACTATAAATATTATTAATTTTTCAAGTAAACGTCGAAAACAATTTTTTGGTCGTTGCAAAATGTTAAAGAGTAGAAAATAAGTTTGACACTTAATGGGACCTTGGACATCGAAAAGCGAGTGATCAGGTCGGAGGACAGAAGTGTAATGTGACTTGTTTCTCTTGAGAGTCAAGTGTTGGTATATCATATGAACTCTCGAATAGTGTGAGGAGACATGCACATGTGTTTATTTTCACTTATACATTCAAAAGTCGCATCTGTGTGTATTAGTGGCAAAGAAGCCTGAGGGGTGGTCTTGTAGCACTGTTTTATATCGGACAGGTATTTGATAGTAATAGAATTACAGTAGCATCGTCGGAAGTGATTAAAGGAATAAATTTTGTTGCCCGATAAGATAAAGGAAATCTCTAAACCTCTCGAAAGACGAGAGGATTAAAATTATCGGATGTTATAAAGCAATAGATATAGCTACTATAAAAGAATTTCAATATTTATAGTTTATTTATTATTAAATAACAGAATTAATTGAAAGAATATTTATGTTCTATCATGTAATTCGTTATAATTAAAATTGTTTATGATACTTGTTTAATTAGTATACTTAATTTTAAACGAATATTCATTTGTTCAATTTTCTAGTTAGATTTATCATATATATAATTTATTATTATTTCCATGATAATCAAAAACCTCGAATTATTAAAAGTATTTTTTATAAATATTATATTTGTTTAATATATGTATTGTGCTATTTGTCTTTAAAAGGTTCTACTCAAATTAATTTTCAAAATCTTAAGCATTGCATTTATAGAACACTTCTATGTTTCTTTAAAAAATAATATTTTATCTATATTCTTTTCTACGTAGGGAAAAATTGAAATTTATTTATTGCATGTACATATTTTCATACAATGGACAGCCATAATGGTGTCTTACCTCGGGGCGGAGGAATGCATGTTAGTCCCGCCCAAGTTTATTAGCACCAACCAATCCCAAACTTACATTTGAAATCATCATTCGAAATTGATTCATTTTAAAATAGATGCACTTTTTTGATCAAATGATTATTATTTTTGTATCGCATCCCGATAATTTCTCGCTTAGTCATAATAAATCATTCATTCGATTTATTGAATGTAGCTACAGTTACAGTAAAGTAGATGCATGTAAAATTATATTTCTATTATGAAAAAGTGAAAAAAGTCTTTGTCGTTTGTCATTTAAACATTGATGTTAGAACTGCACATTTGTAAACGAAAGACTGAATTTGGGAGAAAACAAAACAAGCCATTTTCTCAACTTGATCTCGGATTAGCTAATATGCTGACTAAACATAATCCAGACATACTTTATTCCGAGAGTGGAGCCCTTTTTAGTGATTAATTCTTTTCAAAATAAATATTATATAAAAATGACTCAAATTCAATACCACCCCAATAGCAGATTTTTTTATTGAAAAATCTGCTACTAGCAAGCATTTACAAATGAGTCAACTTTGGCACATTTGTAAATGTTGCAAACTGCAAACTGTCGTAGTCGATCTTGCCCCAATGCAGAAACAAACGTTGGCGAATCGTTGGCACAAGATTACTTCAGTATATACATAATTTAATTTCATTACCAGCAGTAATGCATTGCGCCAAAATTGGCAAAAGATATATAAAAAAAAAAAAAAAAGATATTTTAGTTTTAATATAGCAATATTCAGTGATTAACACAGAATTTATTATCAGTAGTCACGGGTTGGACCGTGATTGGCACAAGATTGTTTAAGATCTGCAATATTCATCGATTCCCAATCGTCGGGTCCTGACTGGTACACGATTGGCCGACGGCAAATAATTTTCTTTGGCAGATGCAATATGCTAGTATACAGTCACTCAGTGAAACATGACTGGTACACCAACGGTCCATTTCAAATACTCTATGGGAAATTGCCAGACTTAACATACGGCCCAGAATAGGCTTGATACTGGTAACACATTTTGCCAGTAGACCAGTACTGTGCCAGACTTGGACCAGTTGTTCGCTTTCCATTGGGTAGTTTCTGTTGGCTAAATAACAACAAAATGCTTAACTGTCAATCATTGGGCCAAGGCTCACGTAAAATTTTGTGCATTCATTTTTTGGATGTTCACAAAACTACCCAAGTAAAAATTTATCGTGGCAAGCCAACAAAAATATGTTGGCCCTATATAGGCAAACCCTAAAAAGTAATGAAGTCAAGGCAAACCAACTGAGGCCCGACATATTACCTTACCATGATTTCCAATATTGGTAGGCCAATGTTGGACCACTGTAGGTAAGATATAGTGGCCCTATATATGACTGTAATGCCTCGCCTTTTAAATACCTATGTTGGTCCAATGATGGTATTATATTGGCCCAACAAAGGCCAACCGCGAAAGAAATGTATTGGCCCATTAGAGTAATTCCAATGTTGGCATTACGAAGGTGTTAATGTATTATGCCTATAAAGGCATACCAATATTGGCATTATGTAGGTTTACATAAAAAGAAATTTTTTTTATATAAAATACTTAATTTTTATAATAAAAATATGTTTTATTTCGTAATTTTAAGTTGTGTATCAATTACATTTCTTAAGATATTTTTTTATATTTTCGATTAAAGTACAATTATAAATATAATTACAATATATGAATTCATTATTATTGTAATGCCAATTAATTAATATAAGGTTCGAAATGATAATATGTGAAAAATTACAAACAATATTTTACGTATTGTACATTTAAATTTAGTATTATTTATTAGTGATTTTAGAGTACTTTATATATTAATATACATCTAGAATGATAAATAAACAAAAATATAATTCTAACAAATACATAATTAATAATAAAATTTGAATATGATTTGAATAATAAATTTAGAGTGAAATCAAACACACATTTTT
>JABFPJ010007186.1:0-10197 GCA_022817425.1 Gryon sp. ZL-2020 | reverse complement strand
ACATTTTTTTTTTTTTTTTTTTTTGGAAAATAATAAATTACAATAAACGACTTAGAAAAATAATTGAATTCTATGTTATATCAACAATTCCAAAAAGCAATAGAAATGAATTCAAATTCATTTATTTATATATATATGTATATATATGTATATATATATATATATATATATATATGTAGAGTGTATATATATATATATAAAGGTAAATATTCCCCTTAAATACAAGAAAACTTAATAAAAATATTAATTAAATGCCAGAAAAGTTGAAAAATATTAAAAAGTTGAAAAAAAAAGTTAAAAAAATATTTAAAAAATGCAAAAAAAGTAGTCGATTACTAGAATTGAATGGAAATAATGTTTAATCACAACAACTGAATAACATTCATTTCTTTCCAGATGTTTAAACACAAATCCGTACATCATACGTATAACACTGTTCTAGAACTGGCGCTGATCTTCTTATAATTCTGATTCATATACGTCATCCATTGATTATTTGCATCGATTACTTCCATTGAGCATTCCTCATGCGCATATTTTATTTCGTAAAAGCATCAGCTGGCGCAATCCGCCGACGGCGATAAATTCAACGCGGCGCAACATTTTTCTGGCCAAATTTCCTTTTTGCCCCCAGCAATCGTTATTTATAAACCAGCCAAGGGAACAATAGGAAAAGCGACAAGATTTCGTCTAAAAAGGGGGCGGAGGCCATTGGGCATAATTCAGGGGAAAAAGGTGTTGGGCCATGTGCCTTTCCTTCCCATATTGCCAGCACATGCGCAAAACTTCACCCTCCCCAAAACTTATTTTTTTTTTTTTTTTTTCTTTGCCCAACTTTCTCGCCCTCACTTGTAATGCAACATCCGCAAACCCACCCACGCTGAATTTCATCTTTTCAACTTCCCTTTTCTTCAAGTTTTTCCAAACCGAAAGTCAGCAAATAATGTTAAGATAAAGCGTCTGTTATTTACACGAGAAAATCACACGACATAGTGTCTTATCCCCGGCACGACGACCTCGATAAATCCATTATCAGCGATGTGGGTCAGTCGCAATTTTCAAGCGCACGATCATTCGTCATTTGCATTTTCAAGTATAAATTGTATGGACTTTGTTAATTCTCGGCTTATATATAATATAAGGCAAAAGGCACAACTTTGTATGCATAACGGAGTAAAAAAACGATCAATTTTTGATCAGAAAACCAAATCAAATTTTGATCTTTTGAATTGGAGTATATCTGATCTTTTTTTAATAAATATTTGATCGATTTATAATTCAAATGACGATTAGAATAAATGAAATATTAAAATTTCATTAATGAAATTATGATAAAACAATGATTAATATATGATCCATATTATATCAGAAATATAATATTTATTTTGTATAAATATATTTATATTAGATATAAAGTTGATCATATGTTGATCAGTATTTTATGATTAATATTATGTCATTTAATAAATATATTTATATAAAATATTTATGGAAAATTATCAAATGTAGTCCAGTTTAAAGGATCAAAATTTGATCGAAATTTGATTTGGATTTTTTATCAACGATTGATCATAATTTTGTTTTCGGGATTTTATGACGAGATAGTTTGAAATACACATTTTGATTATATAAATTATATAAATTTGATAAAGTCAATTATTATTTTTTTCGATTGTAATTAAATTGATTTTATAAAAAAATAATTATAAAAAAATAGTTTTCGATTAAATAATCGATTATTTGATTCATTTTTTAATTTTATTGTTCTAATTTCTAATAATAAGACATCTATTGAGATGATTATTTTTGTTATAAATAAGATAGTGAAGGAAGAAATTAAAAAATAAGATTTCTATTAAAAAAATTCTATTAAAAATGGTAGTAGAAACAAGTATTCATAATTATTTGTAGAAAATCAAAATTTGGTTGTTTTGATGTACAAATTCTTATTAATTATTTAAATTATAAATATTTTAAGTATTAAGAATATAAAGAATTTTACTATACGATAAGACAACATTTAGTTTAAATAAGAATTAAATTTTGTTATTATTTAGATTTAATAATAAATCGATTTGAGAACAAAATAAAATCGATTAATCGGGCGAAAAAATCGAATAATAATTAATCGATTAATCGTATGAAGATTAATGGAATAAACATTTATAAAAAAATTAGAAAAATAATTTTAAAAAAATTTAGAATACAAATTAAAAAATTAAATTAAATTTACTTTTGCTTTAGAAAATAGTTTAAAAAATTGGACTAATTGAGTTTGTCTATTCAATCTTGGTACTCCATTATTTCACCTTAATTATGATTGTGACTACTTTTTTCTAATTTTTTAATAATGCATAATATTTTGAATAACGTTTACAGTAGGGATGGGCGATTATTTGAAAATAATCGATTATTGAATAATCGATTAATCAAAAAATCGATTAATAAGAAAAATAGATTAATCGAATAATAAAATAATCGATTAATAAAAAAATCAATCAATCGATTAATACAAAAATCGATTAATCCAAAAATCGATTATTCAAAAATCGATTAATTAAAAATCGATTAATCGATTTTAAGTAATCGATTAATCGATTTTAAGTAATCGATGTCGATTAATCGATTTTTTGATTAATCGATTATTCGATAATCGATTATTTTCAAATAATCGCCCATCCCTAGTTTACAGTGTTTAGCTTGAATCCTTTTAACGTTCTGTTTTCATTAATTTATATTGCAATGCATTTTTGATTGATTCGATTGTTTTCAGTTGAAAACCAAAATATCCCAACTGTGATTCTATATTTGAAAATAGGTCTTGTCTAAAGATACATACATTATTACAACTTTGGTAGTCAATTTGAAGCAATCAATTATCCGACTTCTAAAATTATTTATCGACGCATTTAAATTGATTGCCATATAGCGTACAATAAAACTTTCGTTAGGATCGAACTGATGCTTCGTCCGGTTTATAATTAGTTCCTGCAATTTGCAGAATTTAACATTTATTTTATCAATTGTATAACCTCTTCAATCACTTCGTTTTATTAAATGGCTAACAGTTGCAATGCACAAACATTAAATAATACTCCAGCTTTCATCAGTTTCATCAAGCATAACTTCGCTTCAATTAAATATTCGGACAAAAGCATTTATTGCCGTTGAATTATAATATATATTCCACTAATTATAAATAATTTGAATCATTTGTTGTAAAATTATTTGGTGCAAATATTGGTGCAATTGTCACACATGAATGACACTTCAATAATAATATATTTTCCTTTTTTGAATACTAATTTAAAAATAAGTTCTTTTACAATTTAAAATTTCAATTTAATAATATCAGTTATATCTTTAAAAAATTGACTCTTTTAAGGTGATTCTTTAGATTAGGTTGGGCTAACAAATCAAAATGGCTTCTTTAAATAAACAAATTTAACACATTTTTTAATTTATATTTAATTTTTAATTTAATAAACTTCTATTTATGTCAAAGAATAGTCTGAATGAATTTCTTGACATAAAAATATTTAGAATTTGTTTAATTAAAGAAGTCATTTTGTAAACAAACCTAACTTAAAGAATCACCTTAATTTTTATCAAAAGTAATTTTAAGTTACTTTTCAAAACTATTGTCAGATGGATAAAGATGATTGAAATTGACTAATATTTTGCTCAACTTTAGTCAATTTTCCAATAAGATTTTAACAGTTTCTATTAGCCTGAACTAATGAAATGACTTTTTCATTTTTGTATAAAACAGTATATACCATTTTTGATCCCAGCAAATGTACATTTTTTTGCTGTATTGAGAATATTTTTGTTAAACAAATTTTTATTACGATTTGAGCCAAATTTTAGAAATTTTCTAGATCTGATATTAATTTAATAAAAAGTTTCAAAACATTTCTAAACATTTCGAATCATTTTTATAATTTCTATAAATGCCTTTATTCATTATTTATGAGACAATTTCAATAGTTTTCAATAATCAAATTTTCTTAAACATTTAGAAAATTGTTAAAACATGTATAAACTTCTAAAGAAATATTGGAACTTTGTACAATTTATGAATTAAAAGTTTAGTTTAAAAATATGAAAATACATTATAAACAATCTATAATAATCTTCACAAATTTCACATTTGCTGGAAATTTCCATTAGGATTCTATGCATTTTGTCCACAATTCTTATTCTTTTTCTTATTCTCCATATCTATCAATTTCTATAAGTTCGTCTTCAACCGGATTATTAGCACAACTTTTCCTTTCTTTGATGTTTTCCCACGCTGCTGTCCTTCTCCAGGTAATCGACCCTCTTTTGACCTGAAACCAAAAGAAGAGCCATTGAAATGCACGATAAGCATCAGCGAAAAATGACCTGCCCCACCGAAATCCAACAAAAACAAACATCCAAGCTCAATCGGATTACAATTCTGACACTAATTAACTCTTCGAGCGTGTAATAGACTTATTGGTCCCTCGAAGATAAAAGCGCCAAGGGTCGAAAAGTCACTGATAAATAAAGATAAAAGCCGGGGAATTCGTTACGCGAGCGTCTTTTTTTTTTGGCCAATCTCCCTTCCCAATTGCGAACAAGGATCAAATGCAATGCCACCAAAGTTCATTCCCCTTTTGGACAGTAACGACAAAACCCAAAAGGTTCAAAACCCAATGTTTACACAATGCGTTGATATTTCGTATGTATTGTCTGTCCAATCACGTAGAAATGCTGCTCCTCTCTGTCTTACTTACTCTCTGTCTCGCTTTCTCTCTTGCATTAGCAATTTATTGTCGGTGGGGATGAAAATCAGAGAAAAGCAAAGCTTTAGATCCATTAATCCCTGCGACGTTGACGGGTGGCTTGCGCGATTTCCACCCGAGTCCTTTTGCAATCCTGCGGGTCATCTCTGGCGAATCCTTCGTTCGCGCTCTGTTGCTCTCGAAGCGGAGATAATGTTTGGGCTCTTGCATTTCTAATAAATTACCTTCGTGGCAATCGAGACGTTGATTAAATTACACTCCGAGTGCTTCATTTTCGCATTTATCCTGGCGAAATTATTCGCACACTCGAATAACCATAGACGAACCGACAAACTCAACTCAACAATTCAACTGAGTCCCGGACACTTTGACTAACTCAAGTGGTTTGCTTGCTTTCCTGTAAAATCCAAAAATAAATGCTTGATTATTCACAACGGATTTATCATTTTTGTTCTCTATCTTGGACTATATTTAAGTGCTTCATTTCTAAGCAGAATCCTGATTATAGACTTCTGTATATATATATATATATATATATATATATATATATATATATATATGCTTTTAAATTCTTCAAACAAAAGGACACATTTATCGTAATTCCACATTCATTTGAATACAAATCATCTTTATTTCAATGCAAATTCTCATCGCTGGATTTATATTTGATGGTCAAATCAAATTTTATATCGAGTTTAGTTGCTTAAGCGGCCAGTCATTTGGCTTTCATTTCAACTTCAATCAAAATATTAATTAACTTTGAGATCAGAGATTGCACAATTAATGCAGTCAAATGATTCATTTGCTTTTACATCGAGTGATAAATAACGGTTTAAGTGAGTATATCGATACGAATCAATTTCTTTAATGCAACCTGAAATTTGTATTCCGCTTTTCGGTTCTCTTCAAATATATATATATATATATATATATATATACATACAATATATAGATATAATATAGACTTATAGAAAATAAAAAAAAAGTAAAACCTGGCTTCTCAGCTACCTGTATATTGATCCAAAACTCGCGCCCCTTCCTCTCTTGACTTGAGGGTCGGGATCAGCCACCCACGCACGTGTGTGTGCATGCTACAGCCAATTTTTTGGTCATTCAATTTTAAACTAATTGCACATTCTTGTCGTAATTATAAAGGCGCGTTATTTTTTTTTTTGTTGGACAAACTTCCATTTAATTACACAAATGTTTCATCACCGTCCATTATTTTCATTCAATTAAGCTTCATACAATTTCATTTGCACATTTTTATCCAAATCAATATTCTCAGACTTCATATTAATTTTTTTCCCAACTAAAAAAGTTAAATTCATTCAATCTAAGCTGAAAATTAAAAAATCCAAATTAATAACTACAAAGTATTTTTTTATTTAGTAATTAAAATTAGATTATAATATATAATATATCGTAATAATAATAATAATAATAATAATAATAATAATAATAATAATAATAATAATAATAATAATATGTATAATATATATAATATACAGGATATATGTCATTTGGGCTAAATGATATTTAGACTAATCATTAAATGTATATCTATATTCATATCATATATAAATCATATATGTATATATATATATATATATATATATATACATATATATAAGGATATATAGATATATATATTTTGGGCCAACCATTAAATGTATATCTATATATATAATATATAATATATAATATATATATGTATAAAATATATATATATACATATATATATAATATATATATGAAATGATTCACCAAACTTTTCCCCTTCCATTTCTCCAGCTTCGTTTACTATATCCATCTCTCTTCTCCTGATTCATCACGACTGTCAAATGTTTTGTTTTCAACTTCGGTAAGATTCAGTCACCCAGCGAGTCTGCACCGAACAAAATCATTTCAAATCAATAATACTTAAAAAAAAAAAAAAACAACATCGAAAAAACAAAAGTACATACTCTATTTATCCAGTTGTTCATTAACGTTGTTAATCAGATCAAAACAAAATGATGTATGACGTACGTAGAGCTCCATTTCACATTCGAAGATCATTAAGTGAGTGACGCTCAAGTTTATTTTCTTCTTTTTCAAAAATTCTCCGCCATATTTTTTTATCAAATTTTTTCTTCATTAACATTCAACAAATCATTTTTCAATACCGTTCATTGATCAAACATAAATTAACCTATAAAATAAATAAAATAATAATTTCATTAAAAAATATTTTTTATATAAATAAACAATTAATTTTTTTTAAATAAAATTTATCTTCTAATCAACTTTGTATTTACTTTTTTTAATTTTAGAATTCAGAAAGAAATCTTACCTTTTTTCGATTGTAAAATAATTCTAAAAAATAATAAAATTTAGAAATAATTCTAAATTTGATATTAGTTTATAAAACATAACCTAAAAATGTTTGTTGTTTTGAATTGGATGACTCATGTGATTGCATTTTGTTTGTAGGTAAATCGCCGTTTTTCACAGGCCTAGACGAGCAGGGCAGTGCACTGTTGGAAGACCCAAGTGCAACGGGCCAGCTCGATGGCGTTGGAGTCGGTGTCGGCGGCGTCGTCGGCGTCGGCGTTGGAGTCGGCGTCGGCGGTGGCATGGCAGCCCCGCAAGCCGCACCACTTTCTTCACCTAGTCGAAGCAGTCCCCATAGCCAAGGTAGTGAAACCGGAGAACGTTTCTCCAGGAAAGTCTTCGTTGGAGGTTTACCACCAGATATTGATGAAGGTAATTTTTATTTTTTTTATTCATAAATTATTATATATAAAATAAATACTTTTTTAAATTGTATTTTATTAAATTACATTTATTTTTAGTTCATCTTTTATTTTATTCATACATTTTTATATATAGAAATAGAAATATATAGAAATATATTTTATTTTTATTTTATTAAATTAAATTAATTGATTTTTTGTTATTGTATTTTTTGTTTCATTTATAAATATTCATATATATATATAATTTTTTATATATATATAAAAATATATATAAAAAATTAATCAACATTAAAAATACCGAAAATACAAACTTTTTATTATCATAAAAAATATATCTTTTTAATGATATAATAATATTTTATAACTGTTATTCTATTATTGATTTTTTTTTAATTAAATAAATATTAATTGTAATTCGTTTATTTTCAGATGAGATAACAGCGAGTTTTCGTCGTTTCGGACCGCTGGTTGTAGACTGGCCACACAAGGCTGAAAGCAAATCCTACTTTCCACCCAAAGGCTACGCTTTCCTTCTGTTCCAAGTATATAATCAATCGAATTTACTTAATCTTCTACTAAATAATTCATTAATTGATAATCTTTTTTATGTAACCAATTAACTAATTGAGTTATAATTACAATTTATATATAATAATAATATGGTATATGTATAATCTAATTATTCAAAGCGTTACAGATACATAATTATTCATTATTGCATTTTCATTAACTATACACTATCTAAATTTGAACATTCATTTTCACGTTTTCTAACAATTTAATGAAAATTGTAATGCAATCTCATATATTACATCACACATTGATTTGTCCAATTTCTATTATGATTTATGGATTTGTATCGCTGAAAGTAAATCAAAAGAAAAAGTATAAATAATTTTTTTATTTAAAAAAGTATAAATAATTATTGTTATTAAAAAAGTGTTTTTTTTTTGTTTTTAATTTCAAAATGAATAAAAGTAATTTTATTAATTGTTTTTTTTTTCTTATTATTATTATCATCAAAAAGAAGTAAGAAGACTATAATAAAAAAGTTTAAAATCTTAAAAAAATATTGGAGCCTCATATATGATACGTTACTTCATGATAGTCTTACCTTAAAGAAAAAGAAAAAGAAAAATGAAAAATGTTCATTTAAAAAATCAAAAAATTGTGTCCATTTGTAATGAACAAAATGCAAAGTAATATAAATCAAAAACAAGATAAAAAGTATACTTTTTTTTAACATTTTTATTCTTTATTTTTGTTTAAATTAAATTAAAACAAAAAAAGCTCAATCGCAAAAGTGTCTAGTGAAATTGAAGAAATGAAATTTTGAGAAAAATAAAAAACAAAAAAATTCATGAAAAATGTAAATTTTAACTAAGAAGTTGTGTATTACAATTTTCATTAGTTTTCCGTAAAAAAGGTGAAAAATGTTAAAAAATTATATAACATATATAATACGCTACTTAACGGTAGTCCTATCTTAAACATAAATGAATAATAAAATGTAATTTGTAGGACGAAGGATCGGTGCAGCAGCTGATCGACGCATGCATTCAGGACGACGACAAGCTGTATTTGTGCGTGAGCTCGCCGACAACCAAGGACAAGCCGGTGCAGATCCGGCCGTGGCGCCTGAGCGACGCGGATTTCGTGTACGACGCGTCGATGCCGCTTGACCCGCGCAAGACGGTGTTCGTCGGCGGTGTGCCGCGACCGCTCAAGGCCGTCGAGCTTGCCATGATCATGGACCGGTTGTACGGCGGCGTCTGCTACGCCGGCATCGATACCGATCCGGAACTCAAGTATCCGAAGGGTGCCGGTCGGGTAGCCTTTAGCAATCAACAGAGCTATATCGCCGCCATTTCCGCGCGATTTGTCCAGTTACAACATGGCGATATTGATAAAAGGGTACAATCACATCAAATATTCAAAAAAAGTCCATTTTTTAATTTTTTTTATTGAATTAAATCAAGAACCCTGGCAAAACGAAAAATATATTGTTAATATATTGTTAATATATTGATAATATATTGATATAATATTTTTGATATATTCTTAATACATTCTTAATATGTTCTTAATATATTCTTGATATATTCTTAATATATTAAGAATACATTAAGAATATATTAAGAATATATTAAGAATATATTATGAATGTATTATGAATGTATTAAGAATGTATTATGAATATATTATGAATATATTAAGAATATATTATAAACATATTTTTATAAAAAAAATATATTCGCAATATATTCCGAATATATTAACAATATAGTCGAAATATATTTTTCGTTTTTATAGGGATAGATTCTTAATATGTATATATATATAATATCTCTAGCAAAACGAAAAATATATTGTTAATATATTGATAATATATTCTTGATATATTCTTAATATATTCTTAATACATTTTTAATATATTCTTAATATATTTAATAAATTTTTTTTTAATTTAATAAATTTAATATATTTAATATATTTTTAATAAAAAAATATACTGAGAATATAGTTGCAACATATTGACACTTTTTTTAAATTTTTGGGGTATATTAAGAATATATTATGAATGTATTAAGAATGTATTATGAATATATTATGAATACATTAAGAATATATTATAAACATATTTTTATATACAAAATATATTCGCAATATATTAACAGTATATC
>JABFPJ010007185.1:0-10197 GCA_022817425.1 Gryon sp. ZL-2020 | reverse complement strand
TGAAGTTATGATTTATTTATGACTAATAAAAATTTAATTTCAATTACTAAAATTTTAGTCATCATGACTAGCATAACGTGGACTATAAAAATTTAGTAATTCCAAATAAGTGATTACGCTCAGTGTAGGCGCTTTTCCTATAAGAACATAAGGTGTGCCCAATACGGTATCAACTGTGTGCCGATATTTGACACAATATACGTTCCTAAATAGGGCGTACGTTGAGGGAACAAGTACTGTATATACATGAAAATATAAATATTGTATCCAAACTAGGAACATCACTAGCCCCGCCCCCTAAGTTCAGTATTCGTACTTTTTCGCGCAAATTCGCTCTTTTCTCAAATGTTCGACTGTTAATTTTGTTAATTGTTTTGTTAATGTAGTTTCGTTAATTGATCGATTGTTTATTTGTGATTGTTTAATGGACTGAGTGTTTTTTGTGTGATTTGAAAAACGGGTAATTTGTTTAAAAATCACAAAAACTTTGGGCGTGTGCGACAAACTCTTTAATGTACATAAGACTTTAACTTTAATCAACATCACAAAGCTCACCTGTAATAACATGTAAAGATCAAGAGACACGGTAGTATCTTTGACCAAGTACAATAAAAAACTTGTTTTTTGTGCCGTTAGGACTACCGTGTCTCTTTTTAGACACAAACAAGTCAGTTTTTGACAATAAAGAACAGTAAAAAGTAATTGAAAGTTTGTTGTTTATTTTGTGTCATTGTATAGCCTCCGTCTAGGAGATGAGTTTGATTTTGGTTCATCATTCGCTCAGAGATGAAGGTTCAAAAACCGACATTTTTTTGGCAAACGTAGTCTTCTTCTTCTTCTTATTATTCCCGAGCCTAAGCTCGTATTAATGTTTGAATACGTTAAAAGGTATTATTATACCACAAATTGTAAAATAATAATGATATTAAAACCATTACAGCTTATCTATGAGCCTCTTATGGCATAGTTATGGCCAAGTTGTTAATATTTCCAGCTAATGAGAGCAAAACGTGGCCAAATAAGGCTATCAGTTATTCCGCAGTTTATTTATACTAATACGGTTATTATATGTTAGTACGGTTTATTTGTGTGCCTGGCATAATTATGGCCACTTCATTATAAACTACCACCTAGTAAGGCCAAAACAAGGGCAAAAAATTGCTAAAGTAAGTTATGGGAAGCTTATGGGAAGCTTAAGGAAAGCTTATGGGAAGCTCGTGGGAAGCTTTTGCGAAGCTTATGGGATGCTTATGGGAACCTAATGGAACGCTTATGCTAATGCTAATGGAACGCTCATAAAAAGCTTATAAGAGATTAAACATGCTTATGGGAAGTTTATGGGAAGATAAGAGGACGACTGATGGATCTGAAGGGAAGCTTATAAATAATGTATGCACCCGAATAGAATATCTCCCTTTATCAACGTTGAATCCATGTGAAATCCACTATCGAATCTTGATTCAGCGTGGAATCAACGTGGATGAAAGGGTATGTTCTTTTAGGGCAGAGTGTATGGAACGCATATGGGACGTAAATGAATCATAAATACATTATTCCCTTATAAGTTAATGAAAAAGTGTACTGATATAAAACCAAAAATTAAGATTAACTTATTAACTAAACTTAGAAGTAAAAGCCAAGTCTAGAACCTGCTTCTTAGTTGCATTGCTTCGTCATTGCTTTCTTGTTGCGTTAAGAAGCAATGACGATTACAACATATTAGACTTACCCAGTTAAAAAATACATTTAGTATAAAATCTAATATTAATTCAGACTCAAATAAGTTTGAATTAAGTTTAAGGGTAAGTCTAATATGTTTTAACCGTCATTGCTCCTTAATTTTTAAACATTTTTGTGCTTGAGTTTAACTTTTATTTTAATCTGTACATTTAAAAATCTAACTTGTTAATCAACTTCAGTATTCAAATAAATTATAATATTATCAGTTAAACTATTTCAAATTATTTGGATTACCTTTTTTTAGTAATTTTTAGTAAATTTATTATGTTTTGTTTATATTCTTTTTATGTTTATAACTGCAAGCATAACCGATTAACAGTTCTTCGTTTGTATACAGTAGTGAATTAGCGTTCAAAATAAACATTTCTTAAATCTTTTATATTTATGTCCTTGATATGAAAAGAAAAACTCGTCATAAGTGCTTTTGACATATTTGAACTAATAATATTAAATATACACCCGGAAAAAACCAGAACCTTTTTTTTTGGCAATTTTGTCGATTTTCAGATGGTCATAACCTGGGCAACTTCCATCGAATTTTGACGTTCTTTTTTTAAATTAAAGGTGGAACTTTCCACTTTAAGAAACATGTATTGTGAACTCCGTTGTCTTGACTTCTGCATAGGGAAATTTGCAAAGTCCAAAACAACTCATGATAGCCACATTTGCATAGATTTTAAATAAATGTTGCGTAAAAATTCACTAAATGGTTAAAAATAGATTTTGTCCATACTTTCCTTATGTTAATAAGACAAAGACTAAAACATATAATCATAAAAGGTTTTCAAATTATATAATTATAAACATTCAAATTTTCTGATAGAAAAGAAACTTCATTTATTAATATTATAATAATATTACAATTTTTTAAAGGATTTTTAACGAATGGTATATTTTTTCTTATTTATATTTGTGAATATATTATTTCTCTATATAAAACGTTCCAGTTTTTATCTTATCGGACTCTGTAACATAAAAATATATTTTACAGTTAACAGTTTATTTCTGTTAATAAATAAAAATTACATTATATAACAATAAATTAACCTACCTGTTTTCTTAGTGTCGTTTCGTACAACTTACTTATAACCTCACTTCTGACATTGTTAATAATAATAATGAACAAGTAAAACAGAAAAAATAATCCATTATGACGCACAAAATCAACCAAATCGGAAAACCTATATTCTTAATTAAGAGAGTAGCAGCTCAGTGAACGAAAACCTAATGAATCTCGGATATATCAAATCTAAATATTAAATTGAACACATTTACTCTGCCGCACTACGCACGAAGCATGCGCAGCGAATCGTTAATGAAACGTGTAAAAGAAAGATTGTTGAATAGAATAGTTGTACGATACAATGGATATGATCTGTGGATATTAACGGCATTATTATTGTTTACGTTTTTATGAAATTGAAGGTTAAGAAGGAAATGGGAAATAATAGACATGTATTTTAAATATTCGTGTGTGATTACTTATTTTATATTTTTAACCTAATTTTTGAAGTTATTTTAAATTATATATATCAACGAGGAATTTTATTTTCTTTCTTTTGACCAAAAAATATTTGTAAAAAATGTACTTTTTACTTAAATGAAACAATTGTTCATTAGTTGTTACATTTGCACCTGGTATATAAGATTGACTATTCCCTATAAAGCGATTCCAAACTGCAGATATTAATGCGAAGTCATTTATTTCAAGTATTGCAGATCGCCTTTGATCTTTGATCAAATCTCAAAAACCGCATTATTTCTAAGAATCTATCGCGACCCATTGTCGTTTTTTTGAAATCAAGTCCCCATTTTTTATCCCACATACTTTTCAGTGACAAATGATTTGTTCCTGATACGCCTCGAGAATACATAATTGAAAAGAAAGCTTCTAATTCAGGTAGAGCAATAGACCAATCATTTGTTTGTAATTGTCATCTACCCTCGGCTTCAGTACACTTTTTTATCAATGTCAGAATATGATCATCTATAAAAAGTCGCCAGGCACTAACAGGTGAATCCTTGATAACGTATCTTTTTGCATACGAGCTAGATCCAGGTACCTCTCGAAGAATATTGTGTTGCGGGAGACTACGAGAATTGTTACTTTTGTTAATCAGCGTCCACACAGTACCATCGGGTGCAGAAAGTGGTTGTTCTTCATCTTCACTTCCTAATGAAAAGTAAAAATAAGCAATTATTTATAGTACACAACATAAAAAAAGAATGAATGTTGGAATGCTATTAATTTTTACCGGAGTCTTCATTGTGATTGTTTTGATTAGTGACGTTGAAATGGGAAGTCTCGCTAGTTCTACGACAGCGACCTCTTCCTCTACCTCGAGATCGACCGCCACCTCGACTACAACCACGTATAAGTTGCGAATTTGTTGTTGCTTCCAAAGGTACACGTGGAAGAGCAGTTCGATTATGTCTACCTCTTGGTCTGCCTCGACCACTACGAGCAGCATTTCGGCTGTTCGATGACGACTCTCTAGCAGATCTTTGGCCACGAATAGATACATTGCCCAGACAAATTATTATTATAATGATTAATGTAGTAATTAAAATAATGTTTTTTTATTTGTATTTCTAATTTTGCATAAATATTGATTTTTTTTACTTTTTTTTACTATTTTTACTTCCACGAAATGAAATTGTAAAATAATTTCAATAATAATAATTTTACAGGTTAATTATGTACTTACTTTGCTTGCTATCATTATTGGAATCACATTCAAAATCTTTGTTACAATCAGAGGAGTGTTCTTCATCCGAATAATCAACGTCCACTTCGGAATCTGTATCCGAATTCTTATTCTCACATTCTGATACATCCGGAATATCCTGAAGTTTTTGCAAATAATCTTTTGGTGTTATTCGAGGCATATTCAAAAAAGTTAAACTTTCACACAAATAACAACTTAACACCTAACTTGCGCATCAATATATGATAAACTATTAGTCAAAAACCATGATAGAGCGCGCATTCCGTGCAGGCCGTTACGAGTTTTTATCTGTCGCGCGCACGCGCTGCGACGCGGTGCAACAATAAGTCGTTGTTTATAAGTTTTAGCGTGGAATTCATCGTCGCATAATAAAAATAATCGTTTTTGCTATTTCGTTTATATTTTATTATTAAATTTGCAAATTAAATAAAGTTTTTGTACATTCAATGAAATTATTTAAAAAAAAGAATATGAAAATAAACAAAAAATTACTTCATATGTATCAATTTGTTAATTGTTGATCACAGTTATATTGTTTAACTAATGTTAAAGTTTTATTTCGAAACAAAAAATCGACAATTCAAATAAACAATTAAAATCCAACTCAATCTTACAAAATTATGCTGGAGCCAAATTGGCTCCAATCGTCCTTGTAGGTAAAACGTTTAAAAAAATATTAATTATAAATCATCGAAAAATTTTATTACATATCTTTCATGAATGAAAAATGATAAAAAGTCACAAAAAGAATTTCGTTTAAATCGAAATGCATGGAAATGAAAGCATATTTAATGTCGCGCGGAGCCAATTTGGCTCCCTCCGTCCTTCTAGTGTTAAGTATTACATTACAAAAACAATTAAAATCGTAATATAACATTATTAATTAATTACCAAATTGCACGTTCAAATCAGAACACCGACTTTTCTGACTCAGACTTTTACAAATGATAAAAGTATCGAGGAAAACTATGAATTGAAATACCTTTCAGTAACAAAGTTGTTCGTCTATATGTAAAGATGTTTTCTACAAACTTTCAACTAAAAATATTAAGTTTTCCACGAATTTATAATGATTTATTGGTGATGATGTATGGTCAGCGCGCGTATGTCACCTGAACCACGCGCATATCACGTCGTGTGGCATTACTTATGTATTTAAATTGATCTCAAGCAGAATGTCTTCAAATGTAGAGTCATGCGATTCACTCAATGTAAAAATATTTATTCTTATGATTCTAATTTTAAGGGCGTCGCTATCGCGGAATGTACTGAGATGAGAGACCTTGGTGTTTGTGATACTGCGAACAATTCATTTCATCGTAACACAGTCAATATTGTTGTAAAAGCGATGAAAATGCTGGGCTTTGTGAATCGTTATTCTGTCCATTTTGAGGAGCCTTCCACAGTTAAAACTTTGTACCGCGTTATTTCGTCCAATAGTTGAATATGCGTCTGTTGTCTGGTCTCTGTCTACTCAGACCGATATTAACTTGTTAAAGAAAGTGCAGCATAAGTTTTTGCGTTTTTTGATGTTTAAACATCGAACACTTATGTCTTATGTTAACCACGTGTATGCAGAAGCTCTAGTTCTATCCAATTTGCTTACACTTGAAGCAAGACGACATATCAATAATATGTTGTTTTTATATTTATTAATTCATGGCCAGATCTTGTCTCCTTCATTGTTAGCAAAAGTCACTTTTCATTCTTCGCGTCGGACTCTTAGACACAGTTGTCTGCTTGTTGTCTGTCAAGTTTTACAGGACTAATGTTAAATATAATAATTCCTTGCAATGAATCCTGCGTTATGCGAATAATGTAAATACTAACGTTAGTGAATTGACTTGTCATTTAATTTATTTAAACAAAAGCTGAGGGTTGTGTGATTGTGAATTTACATGTAGAGATTTTGTTGTTGTATGCTATGTATATACTGAGTGTGTGATTAATTTTGATTTATGTTTGTTTAATTTGTGCTCCTTTGCTCGTTTATCGCTTTTATTATATTTGTTATTGTAAATTTCTGTATATGCGTTGTATCTATTTACTCTCTTGCTATCACCATACATATTTAGGCAAGGTTCACTTTCTGTTTAGTGAACTTTTATACACGGCGAGCGAATTTTAAATAAAAAATATTAATAATTTGTAAAAAATTATCAAACTGTGTAATAAGCTGGTGACAAAGGTCACATTTTGATGGCTGTTGTTACAAAACATTTTTATTTTTAAAAACTCGCGAAAAAAAATTATCAAACTGTTTAGTAAAAATTCTACTGAGTTAACTAAATTTAGAACATAAGAAAAATGTATACATAATGTACAAATTAGTATAAAATATTTTTGTACAAATTATTACAATATGTGTGAAAAATTATACAACAGTTTGATGAAAATTGCGCATATTACTGAGCACGTAGGGTTATATGTCGATCACAATACACGTGCTGTGTTGATCGTGATCGCGTCGCATGTGCGAATCTATACTGGTTTTTAGTTGTCCGCAAATCTTTATAATTTTGTTAAATTATTTAAGTCGGTTTAGTAACGGTTGACTTCATTTAATTGCGTTATATTAAAATAATTGTTATATTAGTGACACATTGAATATTTGGAAATAGTTGATAAAAATAAGAGGTAAGTGTGAGGTTAAATGTCATATTTTCTTTTTTCCTTCATGAAATATAAAGTATTTGTTCATTCACATAATGATTTTCCTTTATCATAAATCACGTTTCATCGTGCACGAATATTTGTTTTTGATTTTGTAGATAAATAGTATTGTCTTCATATTTATTCACATCATGAATCGGACTTTCGATAGTCTTCCAATAGAGGTAAAATCTGAAATTAGTTCATTTCACTGATTCAATTATATTTATTATTGATATTTTTCTTTGCCAATTTGTCACTTTAATGATATTTGTACATTTATTCATTTTTAATTTATAATAGTTATAAATTTTGTAATACATATTACTGATAATGATTATTATTTCATTAAAAATAATAAAATCAAATATATATTAATAATTATTATTATTGAATGTATATTATAATATCTATTTATAATGAAAAAAATAATAACAATAACTTAATATTTTTATAGAAAAACATAGTTGAAATTGTGACGGACTTGAGTTCGGAAGAAATTTCAAATTAATTGAAAATATCTGGAACCCCAGGAAATGAAAATCAGACAAGAAAAAAACAAGGTGATTCGTATGAATCAGCCCTATTGCCATATAGTGAAGTGCCAATTGTGAAACAAAGGCGCCAGGAAACTACGAGGTCAGCTGTTTTCTCCCAAACATCTTTTGACGCAAATTTCTACGACGAATGTAAGGATAAATTTGAATGTACGCAACCTGCAACATCGGACGAATTTTCAACAACCAAAGTGGTCACGTCAGCTAGCCAACTCGCGGCAATTGATACCACATCGGATACTGGTGAACTTGATAACACCGTGAATTCCGTGACAGTAACAGATGGTGTAGTAGGCACTTTGAAGGACGTAAGTTGTTGATAATCAAAGCAAGCAGAAATTGATTTTAAATTTGTCACACATCATTATTTTTCCTTAATTGAATTAATTTTATATACATTTAAACATCAAAACATTTTGTTTTGCAGTGCTTGCTTAATTTTTTACAAATAGACAGTGATGGTATGAGAGTATTGCACTTTTATGAAAAAAATCAGTATTTGGACACAAATAAAAGAAACTTGCTATGTAGAAGAGTGATCGAGTATGAAAAAAGACGGTTGCTTAAAAATATACGTGCGGATGAACAAGCTGAAAAATTAGTGTAAGTCGGTAAACAAATATTCATTTAATAAATTTGATTAATTCTTAATTTGAGTTTATATATTAATTTTAATTTTAAGATTTTGGTAATTTTTACAATTTGCTATTCTTCTTAATCTGTATATTGAGAAATTTTGACTTTGATATATTAGTGGAACAATTATCAGAATCTCATATTTTAATACATAAAAGCCATTTATAATAACGTATAAAATATTTCTACATTGTATACATTTAAGACGAAGAGGTTTAAATCATTAGCCAAACCATAAATGAACTGTTTCCACGGGAACCTTCCGACTATTATTACACACCATTTCACTCAGAGAATGGTATTAGGACAGAAACGGGTGGAATTTTATTTAGTTACTTTAACTATACCAAAAAGTTTTTACGAAACGAAGGTTTAGTAGCAGCGAGCAGAAGAAAAAAAGCAAGTACAAGTGACAATGTCCGACCAGACACAAATCCAGGTATATATATATAAATATGTGTAATTTTGATTTATAATGTATATAATATTCTTGATTAAATATAACAGAATTAAAGAAATTTATATAATATATAAAATGTGCAGCTAGTGAAGCAAGTTTGGAGTGGCTAAAAAGAAATGTGACGCCTTTAAGTGAAGTTTTGCAGCACTGGAAACAAAGTTTTCATCTACGACAAGCACTGTTATTTACTGATAAGATAGATATTTATACCTATTGCGACACATTTGCATGCATCAAATGACAAGAAGGAACATCTTTGGTAACTTCATTGTTTAATTTTGAAAGAATTAAATTATTCAAGTTTATTACATTATCTAATTTATTTCTATTTTAATTTAACTAACTATTTTAACTTTTTATTTTTTATTTTAACAGATCAAAGAAGATTTCTATCGAATGTTTCCTGACAAAAGTGATTCACGTATAAACAGATGGCCGCAGATAAAACAATTATTATTAGAAGAACTGAAGAAGGTAAAGATTAACAATCCGGAGGATCGGGCATTACAGATTTTTGTTGATACAGTAGGAATAGGTAAGTTTATTAGATATAATTTATACATATTCTGTCATTGTTTAATCTTTCTACAATTTTTTGACATATGAACTATTTGATCAATTCTAGATGTTCCTGATGAAATTGTTTTACACTTGTTGTCTTATCTCATTGAAGAAAAGCGAAGAAAGAAAATGATAGGAGTTGAAGTAATAAAAATGTCTTACGATATCCTTGCACGACGAAATGCTTTTTTGTTGCATATTGAGGTATGAATATTTATTATTTATTTCAACTGATGGCGCCTCTGGCAAGCCAGTTTTGCTAATTACAACAAATCATATACAAATCATATACAAATCATATACAAATCATATACAAATCATATACAAATATTATACAAATATTGTATAACAGTTTGTTTTATTAATTTATTATATCTTAAATCATTTTTTTAGAATGCCACGGAGTTAGAGAGGAAAGTGGATAAAATCAAAGATGATCTAAGGAGGACCAAGCAGACATTTTAACCCGTTGTGGTTATGGTCGGATCTATCAACAGAATCGAAGCATTTCATGTCATTGTTAATGACGTGGTTTACGACGTTGACTCATGTCTTTCAAGTTTTGATTTGGCTATTAAGGTTTACTTTACCTTTGATTGCCAAACTGCGGAAAATGTGTCATGCTTATGGTACTTTATTCAAAAGGCTGGTTTTTGTATTAATATTTTTGTATTAATACTACGAATTACTTGTAGTAATTCGTTAAAATTATTGTTTGCTTATCTTGAAGACCGAATTAAGGGGAGACTGAAGTGAAATTTCAACCTTATGATAGAATAATCGCAGAAGGCTGAAATTTTGCATGGGTATTTGGTTAAAGAAAAGAAAATTTTTGACAAAAAATGGGGGGCCCCCCACCCAC
>JABFPJ010007184.1:0-10198 GCA_022817425.1 Gryon sp. ZL-2020 | reverse complement strand
AGAGGGAGTTTTTTTAAATGTTGAATTCTATTTTACTAAATGAAAATAGTAAAATTTACTTAAAATTCCACTGTCACACAATTACTCGTATTCTCAGTAATATTTACTTACCTATTTCTATGCGTGTAATATTCAATTTATAACTATACTTTATATTTATTTATATACTTTATATTATGTATATCACCGGGCCTACAAGAATGCATGGTGTTCTTGTGGAAGGTTCCGACCCACTACAACCTAATCGACTTTTTACTAAAGTAGTATAACTGCAAATTTGTGTGTACCAAAGCACAAGGATATACTATTGCGATGTTTTTATGTCAAATCATCGATTCGGAAAATCCATTATAGTTGATTTTCCACAGAAATTTGCAATCGTTTATTCAATACAAATTTGCTCTATTTTTTCCATTAAAAAATGCATTTTTACGGTACGTTAAATCAAATACGATTGAAATGTATACATTTTCAACAAACAGTTGAATTTTATTGCAACACTTAGTTTTTGTTTATCACAGAAAATGTTGCTATGAAAAATGAAGCTTTATCAAACAAAAAAATCAGATATGTTTTATTAATATATCCCTCAAACCAATATCCTCAAACTATTTATTTGCGACTGTAATAGTTTGCAATTTTTTGTAACTTAAAATTGAGACAAAGCAGAAATCTTACCTGGGATTATCGAAATCAATCATCGTGCCAGCATGATACCACGTCAAGTTACTTGGACTATAATTTTGAGAGTCTGCTCGGCAAGTTAAATTTATCGTACTTCCTTTTTTAACAAATATTTCATCTGGACCCAGGATTTGAGCTTTTATGTCTGTAACATAATAGTCATTACATTTTGTCTGACATATAATTTATTGTAATTATTCAAAGAAATGATAATTGTTAACTCTTGCATATGAATTAATCATTTAAGGAGAAAAATGCAAAGTACTTGTAATTTCAGTACGTAACTTTTGTCTTTAAAAAGGAGACGCTGTAAATACTATAGAACAAAAGTGTCATGGATATAAATGCTGCAGTAAATTTGAAGATGAAAAATGGACGACAAAAAAGTGTCTTTTGCATTAACTGTAGATGAATTATGCATTATTATAAATGCGAACAATATTTTCAAAATTAATGATACTAATAATAATAATCCTCTGCAATTAAAAATAAATCAATTAAATTACTCGAATAAATACAAAAATTAGGCAGAAAAATAATGTTTACCGCAAAGTTAAAAGATAAATTTGATAGTTCAGTGTTTTACTTTATCTTGAATTTTTGATATTACAGTTGTTTAAATAAGGGAATGAGGCGGGCAAAAAAGGATTTTTTTTTTGAAAGAAGTATGTTGAGCATCTGTTAAAGGTAAGCTTCGCTCAAACTAAGCAAGAGTTTATTTAACAACTTGAAGATAGTAAACACACACTTTACTACTGTTGATATTGACGAATTAAAAATATAAGAATGGTAAATGACGTGTGCGCGGCTAGCTTCGGTTAGGGCCGCCAATGAATGGCCGATTAAGACTAACATAAACTTTTAAATTAGATAATAAATAACAAAGTGACAAAAGTAATTCCTTTAATTCATTAAAAATAGAATTATGTATATCGAAGATCTAAAATATACAAAATTAGAGTATTGAAGGTTGAAAATATTATTTAGTAAATTAAAAAAAAATCTGAATGTTTTGAATAAAAAATAATTATAAATATTTCAATAATAATAGATAATACTTTAGTGTGTAGTCATGTCGGTAGAATAAATGTAGTTAATACTAATATAATAGAGCAAAAAAAAAACAAAGCAAAAATTGAATGTTCAATAAAAGGAGTGATATTTTACTGATTTATTCCAAACGATGAGTATTTCATGAGTGAAATAATGTTATTGTGTTCTGTAGCGAAATATCAATACCGCAGTCAATTCAATCAGATCCCGAATTGAAAAGCATTATTGATAGAATTTATCATTTAATTGATACAATAATTATATAGTCGGATAACAAGTTCGAAAGAATGTTAATGTATTGTAAAATTTTGGTTAAATGATACAAAGAGAGCGGTGTAAGACAAAAGCGCAAAAATTAACGGGTAAAACTATCTGTAAATAAATTACACAATAGCATTTCAAATTCGCAATATCTGATTTAAAATTTCGTTTATAAATTTTGCCATGATTCGTTTCATTTGAAATTCATCTTTACCGGTTTTTTTCAATTGAGAATTATATAACGATGCAAATCATGTAAAAGAAACGTAAAACTAACGTTAAAAAAACTGTAAAAAGCTGTCTATTTTCGATTTGCCCCAAAGTTATAAAGATTACAGCATTTCGTGTGTTGAATTTTGACAAAAATCTTAGTTGAACACTGACAATCATAGATCTTGAATTTTTACTCTTTTTAATAGCATTCAGAATCCATCGGCAAAAATCATCAAATTTGCTGTGAAAAACAGTAAAAATGAAAGTTATTTTAGTAAATATTTACGTTATTTTCTTCATAAATTTTTGTTTTTAACAGTAAAACTTGATGATTTTTTTGTCGATGGATTCAGAATGCTATTAAAAACAATAATAATTCAATTGAAAATTGTACATTTTCAGGTTTTATGATTGTCAGTGAATTTACCTTTGAAAGGCCTATGCGTACACATTTTTATTAAAGATATATTATTTTTTACAGTTTTATATTTTTCTAAGTTTTTGATTGTTAGTTACCGGTTTCGTATTTTACTTGATTATTAAAATATTTATGCTTTATTAGTTAATTCTCTTTTTTAACAATTAATGTATACATTTTATTGGTACGCTTTTGCTATTTTTTTGGTACGCCAAAAGGAGATTCTATAAAAAGATTCAAAAGTACGTAAATTTTATTAAATTACAATTGTTACATTCAAGTAAAAAAATAATATTAAATTAAGGTAAATTTTATTAACACTATTAGTTTTTATAATTGTATTAAAAACTGAACATATAAAAAATTTCCAATAAAAATACACGTCAATTAAAAATAGAAAAATCTATTTTATTTTATAGGGAAAAAATAAGAAATGAGTACAAAACTATTTTTTTTTTTAATTAAGTACTGAATCTTTAAGTGGTTTTTCTCAATCTAACACAAATTCTTTTTTTACCTTGTAATGGAAGCAAGACAATGCCTAAAATTTGCTTACGTAAATATAACATTTAATCTAACATTTAAATACATTTTATCAAATTTTATTAATAACATTTTTATCACGTATAAAATACCATTTAAACTAACAGTAACAATTCTCCCAAATGACTATTAATTTAACATAGCGATAATTAAATAAGTTAATGAAAAACTTTTTGAGTAACCGGACCTCATATTTTATTATTAAAACCAAAGTTTCAGATATAACTATTGATTATACTTTGTGAAAACTTTGTGCAATTTATTTTATTTCATTGAATTGTTTCTTTTTATGCAAAGTTTAATTAAAAATATTGTTACTCAATGAAAATTTGTCAACATAAGTAGTTAAAAATTGAAATTCCACATTTAATTCAATTAATAAAATTGGACTGTATTTTACTTTATTAAATAACTTCATTTTATTGTACAATTTTTTTCTATTAATTAAATTGAATTTTTGGATTATTAATGAAGAGTTTTAACGGAAATAAATCCTGTACATAAAAGCTAATTTAATACATATATATATACCTTCAAAAGTCCTTATTTCAACGCAAAGTTAATTTCCATCTCAAAGTTTTCCTGTAATCGGATCCAGTGGTTTTCTCTAATAATTTTAGTAATACGTCACAATTCGATAGAGTCGTGATAACCAAGTAACAAACATAAATCTCAGTAATTAATACATGTTAGACGAAAAATTGACTTTTCAATGAAAATAATCGGTGGAATTGTTAACTTTATTATTATCGTTGAATTATTGTACTTTGGAAAAAGTGTCTTTATCACAAGCAGGAAATTTAGATTAACATTACTGAAATATTCATATAATGTTCACAAAGTTTCTCAAAATTGAAAATTCAATCAATATCATCAAATAGACTACATGATTCACCGACGTCGTTTTATTTCATTATGAGTTTGTAATTAAATATTAAGTTTTCATGCGTACATAAAAAATATTATTCTATATAGAGCTTTTATTATAGAAAGTATAATGTATATGTATATAAAATTTGTTCACGATCTTATATTCAACCATTCATTCATATAACTTTCTATTTAACTTTTCCAATTTAGTCTGTACATTAGCATTTATCTTTTCCATTAGAAAAAAAATTCAAAACTGTTTAAAATAGTTGTTTGAATTCAAAGAGAATGTTTGAATATGAACAGTGCCAACTTTTAACTGATTTTGTGAAATGCATAGCTGTTCTTCATTAATATGAACTCGAGTGCAAAAATTAATCATTTTTTTTCTATCAAGTAGTTTCTCATAGTACAATTTTCTTACTGAATTTGTGTAGTTAAATTGCGATGAAAATTTATTTTTATTTCTTGTTTATACATTATTTAATTTTTTCAAATTATTTTTACAAAAGCTCTACATTTTATTCTACATTTTCTTCTGAATTTAATTTTAATAAATGATGAATATAGAAAAATATATATACATTTATTTAAAATTTCTCTCTTGAATTTTATTATCCTAAAGATATACGATAATTTTTTACTTGGAAAGAATTTCTTTACCTATAAATGCAGAATTGTCGATTTATATATATGCAATAAATTAAAATTTGCATATAAATAAATTCATATTTCATTGCTTTGCACTTGTTTGACAGAAATGATTTTAATTATTGAAATGTATACAGATTTAAATTGCAACGTATTGATATACCTCATTTTTAAGCGTACACCTTTTTCAAACGTCCCCACAAATGTGTTTTTAATTTTCATATTACAAATAGAGATTGTGATTAAAATTACATATTTACTTTCTTTTGGCATTTTGAAATTTTGTTATATTTTGCTTTTCATATAAAAAGACATAATGATCGCTACCTACCTCAATTACTTTTTTTCATTTTCTAGATAAGTTAATCAATAAATAAATACGAGAATTAATAAAATATATATAGCTTGTGCGCTATACTAGCAATTTTTCATGAATTAAGAAAATTAAAACACGTACTGATATATATTTCTACATATTCTACGACCACAAAAAAATGAATATTACCGAGTTCAAAAGAAAGTGCACTCGTCTATATTTTTCTGTATTAAAAACTCGACTATACAGAGATTTTTTTGTAAAATAAAACTATTATATTTTAACTGCAAACGTTATTTCGAGTTTTATTACATAGCTAATTCAACTGCAAATCGAAACGTGTTTCTAAGTGCCGAGCAATCCAGTGGCCCTGGGTATTAACTTCGTCTAAGATTTAAGAATCCAAAAACAATTTGGCAAATAATGAAACTCCAATGTCCTTAATTCTCAAATTTGCCAATAAAACGTTCATTTATTGCCGAACGATATGTCGCTTAGATTTACTTTATACATAAATGATATTGAACGAACAAAAACGAAATAAATAAATTGATTGGAAATGAAATTACGAAAATTGATTGATAAATAATTGATACATTGACATTTCCAGAGAATGTTTGAATACAAAAGCGTTAATTTGTTAACAACCATGCAATATTTACAAAGTATGAAATATAACACCCAACGTATAGAGTAAAAGCTTGAAAGATGTTTGGTAATTAGCATGATTACGGAAAAAAATTATTCCTCTAATAATAAAATATAAAAGTTTGTAACGCGATGCAATTTGTAACGTTGCTTTATACATTAGATGGATTTAAAATTGATGAATTTTACTCCGAAAATATTTAGTGGCTAAAAAATAATAATGAACTCTTTTACATACTTTTTCATTTTATAATATCTCACATTAATCAATTTATAACAAAGTTCTTAATCTATTTTTGTAAAATAAACAGCACGTAATTTGCGCTAGCTTAATTTTAATCCAAAAATGGTATAAAAGCGAAAAAAAAAATAAATATTTCATCATTTCATTTTCTGTTAACTTTAAGAGCACTTAAATGTTTAATTATAATTATTTAATTAAAAAATAATTAATATAAACCAATATATTATAAATAATTCAAATTTTAAGACAAGAACATATATTTGTGTGGATAGTAAAAAAGGATTTTTCCTTTGTTATTTTTATTACAATATCCAACGAGCAAAAAATTAATAGAATACGCGAGAAATGAATGTTGTTTTGCGTTTGAATAAAGTTCGTAACACAGTAGTATAACGGCAGAGCAATGGCTTTGTTTTAATGCTGAGATTGAAAGCATACGAGTTGGAATTATAAAAATAAAGGGTGATGTAATTTTTTGCCCAGGTGATTATGAAAGCAATAACGTTGAATCAACTGTAAAGAACTTCATAAATTGTATTAAAATGTTTAAGATTACTGTGAACTCGTAATTTAAAATTATGACAATAACTTCCATGCGAAACTTATTATGTTACGTTGCTTGATTTTGCACGAAATCAGTTGTTTTTAACGAAAACCTTATATTTGAAATGATAATTCAATATTCTTTTTTGAAATAAGAACAGATTTTTGGCAAAAATCAGAATAATATTGTCGGTAATTTCATACTAAAATAAATTATAACATTCAATAAATTATCTCTGAGAGTATATTAAGAGTAAATTTAACTTTGATTATGCTAAAATTACCATATCATAACCAACTTTACAACATTATAATACATTTTTCATCATTATACTTATTCATCTTCGTATATCCACAAACTGCTTCAGTTTTTCATTCAATAAGAAAATTCAATTTGACGCGGTTTGCATTTTAAAAAAATGCCGTCCACTAAAAGTATTTTTTTCCTTCAACCAACATTTTTAAGATAATATAAAACAGATAACGCCATAAACCAAATTCAACAATATTATAATTACCTCAAACCTTCGTGTTAAAAAAAAGAGAAGAAAAAGAGAGGCAAAAAAAAGAAAACGTGTCTTTCAAAGACAAATAGCTTCTTCACCTTTAAAAAGAAGAATTTACATGAAAAGGAATGTTCGCTTGAAAGACTTGCTTTTGAAACTGCTTTGAAATATCGCTTTTATGTAACTAACATAAAAGTTATTCATAATTATAAACTTAAGTTTAAATAACAGAGTAATGAATAAAACTTATTTTATTTTAGTTTGTTGTTCTTTTTTTTCTTCACCTAAGACTTTAAGATATACGGCCTTAAATATTTTCGGTTCCGTGTTGACTTGACATTCATATATTCCTTCATCTTTCATTCGCACATGACTGATCTGAAGATTCCAGTCTTCGTGCATTTCACGGCTACCAACAACAGCGAACCTTCCATCACTTGTATAGATTTGTCTCATTGACGACAAAATGTGTAGATCCTTCTTTCGTATCCATGAAACCTACAAAATTAATTTCAAAAACATTTTTTATAACTTTGTACTAATGATTAATGTTGGTTTTTTAATTAAAAATAATAAGATACAAAAATATATAAGATGTAAAGAAAACAGTATGTATAAATTAATTAGTTAATTAAGTTAACAACAAAGTAAAAAATCAGTTAATTTAATTATCTATTTTTCTTTTTGTACGAATGACAAAATAAAAGTAACAAAAGAGAAAATAAAATAAGCAAAAGAATATTGTTGATTGAAAAGGGGTGAAAAATGAGGAAAGAAGAAAAAAATTACAACGAAAAATAAGCGAAACGAAAAAGCAATTGAATAAAAATTGATCGGAAAAATAGTTACGCGAATGAGGCGGATGGCAATACTTACTGTTCTATTTCCCAAATTTTTAACACGGCAGCGCAAAACTGCCGTTTGACCGACTACCTCGGTAACATTTTCAAATATTCCATCGACAAAATATGTCGTTTTATTTGTCACCGGGAATTCACGGCTTTTGTGCGTATGTGAGTTTTCCGGCTTTTTCTTATCTGCCAAATTTAAACATCAATTTTACACATTATTGACTGTCATTCAAATTTGGCGGTTTTTATGAATTCAATATTCATTTTATTTTAGAATAGGATATAATAAACACAACAATATAAGAACACTTATATTCGCTCTTAATTTATTGAAATTTTCAAAATGCATTGTTTTTTGCATTTTTATGTTATTTATTTATTTCCATTTATGTGGATGAAAAAATGTGTGGAATGAACAGAAATTGTAAGATTGATAAATTTTTTCGTCAAATGAAAAATTCTTTTTTTATTTGACAACAAAAAGACTTTTTCAGTGCAATGCGAAAATACGGTCAAAGTCAATGAATATTTTTAACCGACAAAATTTATATGTTGACATAAAGGTATACGAGAGTTTTTTTTTTTTTTTTTTTTTTTTTTTTTTTGAAAAATCCAACGAAGTTTTTATAAGTTTTTCTATTAATTCATCATACTAATTTATTAAATTCATCAGTCTATAAAAATAATATCAAACATTTCAAAGTTTATTTGCAAATAATTTTAATTTTAGTTCTGAAATTGTAAATCAAAGAATTTACGTATCAGTTAGATTTTAATAACCCGGAAAATCATAAATACGTTCCATAAAATTTTAGTATAAATTATAAATATATTTTCCTCATGTTTATTGATTCTGCATGAGTAATTTTTTTTAACTTTTATGACTTTCGTTAAATTTTTACCGCAATAATATAAACATTGTAAAGCAAAAGAAATTATTTATAATTTTTCTTTGATATATGTAAAGGATAATTTTGCAAAACTTCATTTCACATTTACAATTTTATTTTCTTATTAAACAGAACATTTATTTTCTTATTAAATATACGCTTAATGCATTCCTCTAATGTATTTATAATTATTTCTCTGTTATTTCATTAAATAACTAAAGAAACATTGTCATAATTTAATTAATTTAATTGCAATGATGTTTGCTTAACTGTTTATTTTCAATCCCACGTACGTAAACAAAGAAAAACTTTGTTTGAACATTATAACAATTCATTTTAATAAACAATCTCAAATTATCGTCGGTAAATGTCTCTGAATTATCCAACCGGTTAAATAATAATAAAAAAGATGAACAAAAAAGAAGAATATCGTAACAGAATTTCAATTTTGCCTCGCGCAAGTTTGATATCTTAGCAACTACTTAAAATTCCGTAAGGCTATCTATACTCTTGCAACTGATTTTACGCAACTACCCTAACGCTATACGAACTCGTTACAATCAACTCCGCCGAATTTAACACTTTTCTTCTTTCTCTCTCTCTCTCTCTCTCTCTCCTTTTTTTATTTCCGTCTTTTTTCCTGTTTTTATTCAAGAGTGAATTAGTTCAACCCAATCACTATAATTAAGAAGTCGAAAAAAGTTTTTGAAAAAGCTCAAGCCTTTTAACGAGTCGGATCGTTATTAACGTTAACGCTACTAAGTATTAAGATAAGCTAAATTACAGAAAAGTAGAACGCCAGTATCAAGAAAATCGACTGTTCATTATACATACAATCGATTGTAACAAAAAATGAATTGAATGTTTCAACAGTCAGCTTGTGAAAAATTAAATTTAATGACTTTTCTGCTGATTCCGGCACTAATTAATTCATCTAAATATAATACAATTTCAATATACAAAAACAAATACATTACCTTAATTGTAATATAAATTAATTACATTACAGTAAAACAATTTAATTTACGAAATAAATGTATTTGCCTCTATCAAAAATAAATGCATAATAAAAAGTTACGTTGTGTCAATTTTAATTTCATCGATTGGGTTTCGTTTCCACCTTAAATATAGCAACATTTACTTTGCATACATCAATTTCAACAATCAAATCAATGAAAATGTAATATATTTTATCGAATAACATCGAACGTGACTCGAAACGTTTACCCGCGAATGTAAATGTACCGTTAATTTGTAATTATTCTGCAATAAAGCTCGGAAAAATGTTATGAAATGGTTACTTTTTGGAGAGCACAAAAATCACAGCTGTGAAATAAATCCAATTCATTCTTATTTATCAATTTAAGCAAATCAAATGTTATTGACATTGAGAGCTTAGCAATTTAAACTCGAACTTGCGTCTTCATTATTCGCGTGTTATTGAATCGCATGTTTTTTTTTTTTTTTTTTTTTTTTTTTTTTTTTTTTTTTTTTTTTTTTTTTTTTT
>JABFPJ010007183.1:0-10199 GCA_022817425.1 Gryon sp. ZL-2020 | reverse complement strand
TCCCGGGATAAAACGGTGACACTTTACGGATTATAGGGTTATTAACACAGAATTTTCTGGTGGAATAGTTTAACTTATTAAACGACAAATTCAGCAGAAATTCTGAGGAAAATTTCACCGTATAAAAGGACGTAGAATTACCACCGTATAAGACGATGAATTTTCTCTCTGTTTATATTGATTGATTGATGATTGAAAATTGAATTGATCGATGATGATTGATGATATTCAAATATGTTTGTTCAAAAATATATGTGAAAATATATATTACAATGTATTTAAAATTATACATTATATTCAAAATATCTTTTTGTATATATGTAAGTGGCTAATAGTTAGATTTTTTTGCATATATTTTCAAAATTTAGTTTTTTATCGTGAGGGTATAAGGGTTTTCGAAATTGTATTTCTAAACAAAAAATATAACTGTATTTTTTTCATTTTTAAACGAAAGTACATTCCGTTAAACTTCTAAAATAAGTTGCTTAAACATATGTTAGATAGTATGCAACAGATGCATTCGAAGTATATAAAACAAACACTTCAAAACTGCACTACTTAAGGTAAATTCTAATAGTAATTGGATGCGCGTTTTTTATTATGATTTGTTGAATAAAGATTTTGCAAGAATGTTAAATGGTTTTCTTCATCTAATATAAAATATAGTGGTGTTATGTACACATTAAAAACTGTTTCAATTTGGCTTTAAGGTGATTCTTCAGTCAATTGTCCCGAAATCAGTGCCAGTGTTAGTGTCTTTTTAAAATAAAATTTTTTGATAAAGAACAAAATAAAATAAAAGTAATCAGGCGATTCTTTGATTATGGGAAAATTGTATGCAAAAAGAAATGTCAATGTCCAATGCAAACTTTTGTCTCAGTAACGGACCGCGTATATTTATAACCTGCATATCACAAACAAAAAACGCGGGCAGTTACTGAGAAAGAAGTTTGCAATGAACATTGAAATTTCTTCTTGTATACAATTCTTCCATAATCAAAGAATCGCTTGATTACTTTTATTTTATTTTGTTCATTATCAAAAAATTGTATTTTAGAAAGACACTAACACTGGCATTGATTTCGGGACAATTGACTGAAGAATCACCTTAACTTGCATGTTTAAATAACATTACCAGACTACTGATTATAATGAATTAATTTGTTAATATGAGCCAAAATTCTAGTAACGTTAACCAAAAATAAAAACAAATTTAACCAGTTTTTTGATTTGCTGTACGCGTATTTATTTAATGTTGATTTTGCATATTAAAAAGATTTTTATAAAAGTTAAATTTCTCTAAGTTAAATAAGGGCTATTTTTAATAAAATGGTGACCAAGATGACAATTTTGCCAAGACTGTTGTTATTAATAAACTAGTTGTGAACTGTAACACAATTAACGGAGTTAATGTAAAATATACACACATAAAATGAAAGAAGAGTAATTTGTATATAAGTAATGTTTCTGTAATTATTATATATAAATGTAATTATATAATAATAATAATAATTTATTATTATTATTAATTGGCATTATAATTATAAAGATAACAGCCTCATATATTCAAAGTTTTCGACTTAATTCAAAACGCTATAAAAGTCTGAAAAATCTGTATTAAACTTTACTATCATAATTTTAGCGACTAAAAATGTCTGATACTTATCAGTTTAGTATTCATTTGCTGTCATAATTAATTTGGCAAATCTTTTACGACTACGTATAAAAAGTTAAATTAAATCAAAAGCGTAGGATGACAGCATGAATTGATACATCATTATACTTTCGAAGCTCTTCTTTGTAATTTTAATTTTCATTAGATGTTCAAAACTTTAATCCAATAAATCCGAATGTTTATTTCCTAATAATTAACAATTATTCTTAATTACTGAATTCATGCACTATCAAAAATGCATTCAAAAAGATAAGAAAAAAATCTTTTTTGATATCTATTGAAAAAGAAAGTAATTTAAAAATGAGCAGTAATTAAAATCATTATATTACTATATGTAAAACCATCACTCTAAAAACTTGTGTTTCAGTTTTGAAACACGCGCAAGTGTTTCCCATTGTATCCTATTATAAAAAAATAGGTGCAAATTTGGAAACACTTCCAATCTTTTTAAAAGCTGCTACACAATGTTTAAAAATGAACAACTTGTTTTTATAGTGATAAAAATCTCTGTGAACAAAAAGTTTCTTGTGAAATTAAACCTACAGATACTTCTGATCATATCTTTTTTAATGTAACCTATAAAAATTTAAGTTTCAGCTTATATGAATCTGATAATAACAGGAGATGCTCTGAATGTTAAAATAAAGTTCCAATCGATATTTGGCATGTAGTCTTATTACATTAATTTGTAGCAAATAATAAAAAAATATTCATAAAAACATATGTAGATTGTAAAATATAAATTTGAAAATAACTTTTTTGGTTAACAATTTTTGTTCAAATAACCTTTGTATAACTTATTTTATCGTAAAATTGAACAAAATCAAAATAATAATTAAATTAGTTTTGCGGCAAAAGAGACCAAATTCAAAATCAAAATAATAATTAAATTTTTTTGGCGGCAAAATAGAACAAACTCAAATTTTAAATAATAATTAAATTATTTTGGGGGCAAAACAGATCAAATTCAACATCAGAATTATATTTAGATTATTTTCGCGGACAAAATTCAAAACCAAAAGAATACTTTAAACTTATACATAATTAAACAACTAAAAAATACCTTAGAAAGGTGAAAAATGTACGAGCTAAGGTTTCTATAGTACTCCCTTTCCCCTAAACTATAAACCATAAAATACATTCCAAAAGAATACTTTAAATTTATAAAATATTAAACAACTAGAAATTACCTTACAAAGGTAAAAAATGGACGAGCCAAAGTGTCTATAGTATTCCCTTTACCCTAAACTATATTATCACCAAAACTATTAACAACACATTCAGATTTTATACATAAAAGACATGTGAAATCATGTAATGAGTCAAGTATACAAAATACCCACAAATCTAAATCAAAAAATAATTTAAAATATATTCCTCCTTCCAATTTCGGTATAACAAAGGTGTGAAATCATTTAATAAGCCAAGAAAAAATCTTAACCAAACTAAAACCAAACCGAAATTAAACTAAATCAAACTAAACTAAAACCAAACCAAACGGAAACCAAAATAATGTAATTATATTTTTGAAGTTGAATTTGTTCTGTTTAATTTTCTATAGTTTATTTCTTTTTAATTCATTTATAGATTATAGTATTCAGATTATTATTATGTTTTACAATTAATATAGTTTGAGGAAAAAGTATGCAGACAAACACCTTGGCTCGTCTATTTTTTATCTTTGTAAAGTAATTTTGTTAATTTTCATGAAAATTATTGTACACTTTTGACTTCACATTATTTTGAATTTGTCGCTAAAACGATTTAAAAATTATTGTTGTTTATCTTTCATTAAATGTTCTTAAAATTACTACAAAAATAAAAAAAATACCGCTAAAATATTATAATCATAATAATTTTCTATTTACATTATTTTAAAATGCCGCCAAAATGATTGTAATTGTAAAATAAATATTGTATTTGTATAAAAATTTGCATAATTAATAATAACTCTCACACTCGAATTCAAATTCTCACGTTTAAAATATTCGCTATTTGCAGTGACTAGACGAAAAGTGACATATATGCCTTACTTCATGGTAAGACAAAAGTTACCATGGTAAGACAAAATCTAGTAATGAGAACAAAATTTCATCTTATTTTTGACAGGTAACGTAAAATCAAAATTAAACTGTGCGAAATATGATATTTGCCGACTTTTTTTATAAATTGTTTTTGTTATTAGGATAAAATAAAATCAAAATTAGAAAATGTAACTACATATAAAGATGTATCTTAAGATTGAAAAAACGGGCGATAATCATGCGATTGAGGTTATGACGACCAAATTCCCAGAAAATAATGTTGCTTAGCGCCTTGGCTCGTCGGGACGCTGGCGCGCCCCTTGATTTAATCTTCCTTTAAATAAATTCACTTTACATATCTTTACGAATGTTTCAAACAGCTAACCTTAATTTTAATACAATATTAGCAACGTTGCACGAACATATGGATTTGCATGAGTAATTTTACTACATATGTTAATGCAGCATTATGATATTTTATTCATAATATAGAAATAATATGATTATCAAGAGTTAACCTATTCAAATTTAATCTATTATGTATATGTATAATGCTTAGTATTATTTCAAATTTTAACCTGTTTTTATACAATGGAAAACACTTGCGCGTGGTTCAAAAACGAAAAACTTATTTTTACAGTGCAAGTTTTTTAATTCGCATGTATTTTTTGTCTAATTGAACGCAAACGTCTGTTGTCCCTATTAATATAAATTATCAATGGAGTATGATGTTTGAATAAATATATACTCACTTTTGAAATATTGTGATAACTCTATCAAAATAAAGTCAAATTTACAGTTAAAAAGTGTATACTGTAACTGTATATAAATAAAGTCAACTTTACTGTTACAAGCTTTTTTATAAATTTAACTTTGCTTTTAAATAAATTTTCGAAATATTGAACAAATTAAGATTACGTATATTCAGTCTTGATCACAATCGTACACGGAAACTATTTTGGCTTGAAAAACGCACTTACTATAGTACGTCTTTTGCATTATAGGTTATGATCCAGCAGTTGTCTTTTTTTAAGGCAGCAGACGCACCAAAACTGTGAAAAAAATCTTTTTAAAGGATAACTAATGTATCATTCGATGCGTTAGTTATTCTATAATAGGACAGCAGACGGCCTAAATGAAGTGGCGCGATTTGAATCGTCGCTTGGCGTTAAACACGTACTATACAGGGTATAACAAAAATATAGTGCACCAAATTACCAGAAGATTGCTTATGCAAAAATATTTAACAATATATGTTGCCACAGGTCTAGCCATGATTGCCACAGTATTTTCCAAACTGTGGCCATGAGCATGGATACAAGCCACAGTACTAGCCATGGTATGGCAAGGTCTGTAGCATCTACCGAAATAATAGCCCCATGCCATGGCGAATATTGTGGCAACCATGGCTAGACCTATGGCAATATATATTGTTGCATGTTTTTTCACAAGGAAGCTTCAGGTACCTGGGTGCACTATATTTTTGTTACACCCTGTATAATACGTATGTGAAGCCAAAATCATTTCCGTGTATACACAGGTCTGCACACTGCCTCGATAAACGAAATAAAGTTGTATAGTTACGTGATTAGTCGCATGGCGCATGTGTCTTTTACAAAAAAATTAAGAATATTTTAACTGGAACTTTTTCTAATAGTATAGGCAGTGTGCAAACCGGTGTATACAACCGTGGTCTTGATACTCGATTGATATTTCACTTTAAGGACATCAGGACTAAGAGAAATACAAAATAAAAAATATAGGTCTTTTCGAATAGAATCAAATGTTTGATTGATGTTAAAGGAAAAAGAGAAAAAAGTGGAGTGGATTGTAAAGAATCTGATTAATATGTAATTTGAATTTGGAATGAATGAATAAAAAGGAGTAAAAAGGAAAGTCGGACTCACGTTGACTGCCACTTCTCCGGATGATATTTTCTAAAAAGGTGTTTTGAGGGGCTACGAGGCCCCTTCGGCCTCCTGGCATCCTTCCTTGTGTCGAATGAACTGTGAACCCTTAAGGGACGGCGCGATTAGGCGTTCAGCTCGGCATAGCTGCACGTGTAACCGAACTCGTCTGCACGGACGCCCCACGTCTGAGATCTCAGATACAACGTACGGATCTCGCACTGCTCACAGACACAAATACAAACAACAAAACGATACATATATATATACATATACAAATAAATATACATATACATATACATATAGAGACACTTTAAATTTGCACTGAAGAAAACGGGTAGTCTGACACGCGGATCAGATCAGCCTAAGCGGGGAAGCTTATCGTCGGCGGCCCGTTGCTTCCATTTCGTATGTTGATTCGAACAGAAAAATCCGATTTTGCTTACGGCTTTGACAAATTGAATTGATCTGTTGTCAGCTAGACAACAAGCCTCCTCGTGTTGGTGCCATTGGAGATAGACATTTGAAACTGATGATTTAGCAGAAAACGAGGAGGCTGCAATTGGTCAAGTCTTTAGGGCCGACGGCCGCAACGCATCATCCCGCTCATCAACACTCGTCGGCGGCTTTGGTAGGTTCATCTAGCCGCAATCCTTCCAAGTGCAGGCCGCGACTACATCCCGAGTGAGAAGAGAGCGCCGTTTCCGTGTTCTCCACATCCTCGGAGTCCTCCTCGTCGGTACATGCACCGCAACAAAGCATCTCTCACTCCACACCTCCCCGCACAACCCAGCCCCTCACATACTCTTTCTCTCCTCCAAACTCGATCGCCCACAAATTTATTACAAGACTTTACTTGCGCGCAAACCAATCAACACAATCACTCAGACCAATCCCGAGTGTCGTCCTCGTCCACGTCTACGAAGGAAGATCATTTACGAATGCTAACAGCACTCGCCAATTTAATGCAAAAATAATTATGTGTGTCGTTTCTGATTATTCGTCGTTACACCTTGTGCGACCCATTGCTGAAAAACAAACAAAAAAGTCGTTAGAACCTTTCAAATCATTCCAATTTAAGCATTTAATACTCAATAATGCGTACATTGTATGCATTATTTAATTTTTATTTAATACAAAATATTTTCACACGGATGTCATAACGATATGATAAAGATGAAAGCGCAAATTGTGCTAGTTAAACACAAAACATTACATGCTAAAGTGAGCATATCTTAAAGTGAGCGTATCTTTGTTAGCTCCCACAAAAGACCACAAATCCTAAGATTAATTGTTTTCGGAAATGTTATTAGTATTTAAGAACCTATGACTTAATCAATGTTTAATTTACTTTAATTTTTCGTGACCGAATAATTATTGTCCATTTATACAAATATATTTCAACAAAATGTATGTGGTGCTTCAGTCCTTTAGGAAATATAAGTCATCTTAAAAAAACAGTTGTTTGATAAATTATAATCATTGTGAAAGGATTTTCACCTTAAAAAGACATTTAAATAAAATGTATGGGCAAAAATCTAATCCGTCTGGCGCTTTTATTAGAGTAACGATCTGTAGAAAAATGGTACCGCGTACTTATAATTGCACGTCTGTTTTTGAGGAGATTAAACAGCACTGCGGCAGCAGCATACGTGCATTATTTCGTTGAAAATGCCCTAATATGTATGTGTGTGTGGCACATAAGATACTATTTTAGAGTCAAGCATATTCATTTTATTGAGTGTTGTCCATTGTGTTTTTTAAATTTTAATGCATTTACTTGATACTTGAATTGTATTTTTTTATAAAATGAATATTTTATAGTAATTTCTCTCTTAAATAACATTACTTTATGAATATCAATATAATACCAAGACTATTTCCGATCTTTTATTTTTAATATGAAAATATTCATTTAATTGTATATATACATTGTATTGTGTAAATTTAAAGAAATATTATACTTCAGAAATCTAAAGATATTACCATTTGATCTTTCCAATATTTCGTAAATACCTTACACGATAAAACACAGTTAATAATATGTATATTTCATATTACTATCACAAAAAAGTGAAAATTTACAGATATTCATATAATTGAAAAGTGTAATTCTATTGTAAACGTGAAATGTAAAGTTATAATTGTAGACGGTGATGTGATACTGCTTCTTGAATCGATCATTTAATTATAGGTTTTACTTGTAAAGCTTTGTTCGTGTAACACGGAAATAGCAACAATCGACTTCATGAGTTTCCATATAAAAGTATTTTGTACTTTCCTTCTCTCTTTTACACACTTCTTTTTCTTCTTCTAATAATAATAATTATTATTATTATTGCTATTATTATTATTATTATTATTATTATTATTATTATTATTATTATTATTATTATTATTATTATTATTATTGCTATTATTATTATTATTATTATTGCATTTTATGTCGTAAATAACGCAGTAAGTTGCTAAATAAAAAATTTCCGAGATATTTTTAAATAAACAATACATTATTATATTTGCTATTGATGACACCTTGATGTTAAAAATTAACATACAGAATGTGTCTGAAATTTTACATTCCCAATAGCTTGTCTTAATCCGTGTTAAATTAAATACAGATTTTTGCTTCTGAATCGTTTTTGACCTGAATCGTTTTCCCCGTGAATAAAAATTAAGGTGAATATTTTAATCGTTTTTCTTTCAATTTAACATTTAGATGAACATTTTATATGTGACAAAAAAACACTTTGTAGCTATACATTTAGTACGTATTGTAATTCTTAATTATTAAAACATTGAAATTCCGAATATTTATATTCAGAGATGGGCAAGCCCATTACTCAATTAAACCATATATTTAATAATGATCAAAAATAATAAAATCAAGTAGTTCAAAATTGTATATTTATCTCATCAAAAATACTGTCTTCAACTAAAAATACAGATACCGTAGTTATTTTTGGTGCAAAAATTGCAAAATATGCATTTTAATTCAGAAAGTAATTGAATTTTTATTTAACCATTAGTTTTATAAATAAAATTAATTTATAAATCCAAACTTAGCAAAAGCAAGACCATAAACAGAATTATTTGATTATTTGACTTTACAACTTGCTAAATAACAACAAAATTGTAAATTATTTTGTAAATTTATAATATTTTTACCATTTTTTAAATTTAATATAAGTAATTTGCTAATTATTTTTGCCCATCTTTGTTCATATCTTTTATTAATCAAACAAATTTATTGTTATGAACTAAATGTGATTAAATTTGCTTTTATTCCATCAAATATTTTTAAAATATCAAGAGACACGGTAGTGTCTCTGGCCAAGTACAAAAAAACGATCGTTTTTATGCGGCCAGCACTACTGTGTCTTTTTTCAGATACGAACAAATGCCGTTTTCCAACATACAAAAAAAGCAACAATAGAAATAAAATTCCAATTTGTTTTGCTATAATATTGTTGCCATCATCGACCTAGAGAAAATAAAAAAAAACAAATTTCAAATTGGTCCATCCGTTCGCGCGATATTAATATCCAAAAAAGCCGTTTTTCGCGCAAATTAAGAAAAACATCGTTTTCTTCTTCTTTCAAATTATTTTAGCATATTGTTTGCTATGTCTCAAAATGAATTATAAACATGTTTACGATGATAAATTGTTATATAATTAAATAAAATAATGAAAAGAGGAGTTAACTTGTTTTTCCTCAAAAAGGATGGAGTTAACCTATTATTCCACAATTTTCTTCTATTTCTATTTTACAAGTATTTTATCAAAAACTCGTGAACCCGTATACCCGTAAACTGACTTTAGGGAACCCGTAAACCAATGAACCTAAAAATCCGTGATCCCGTGAACCCGAAAATTTCGTAATCCCGCGATCCCGTGAACCGGTGAACCCATGAACCGAGTTTACGAAACCCGTATATCCGTGAACCAAAAAATCTGTAAATACAAAAACCCGTGATACCGTAAACCCAAAAACTCGTGAATCCGTGATAACGTAAACCTTTTATCCTTGAACAAGTAAATTCGTCGTTTAAAATTAACTTTTTTCCTTACAATAAACGCAGTTAACTTGTTTTTCCTTCTATAATATTAAATTCTATAATATTAATTTTATTTTATAATACTGAGACAAATTAATTTATGGTTAACATTTCAAATATTCGCTGACACATCATTTATTAAATCGCATATTCTGTTTTAATTTAATAAAAGTAAAAGATTTATTTTCATTCATGCAGTTAAGTTGTGTGTGTGTATTTATGTGTTTATTTCCCGAGGTATTTGCTTCATTCAAAGTGCTACCGAAGCCTACCCGAAGTCTTGCCAAGACTTCGGGTAGGCTTTTGGCGTGGAATAAAGATTTTCTTTATTCCACGGGTATAATCTAGATCCATAATATAATATTTACACATAGACATAATATATTTAGCTTTCAATCTATTTGAATACATAAAATATACAAAAATTAAGTTTTAAAATGGAGTTAACTGGTTTTTCTGTTGAAACTTGGAGATAACCGGTTTTTTCTCAAAAATGTGAGTTAACCGATTAAGTTTTCGTAATTTATTGTAAAA
>JABFPJ010007182.1:0-10201 GCA_022817425.1 Gryon sp. ZL-2020 | reverse complement strand
AATATATTTGAAATATATATTAAATATATAACTTTTTGCCGAAAATATATGTGCACATATTCACATATATTTTTGCATATATTTCGAAATATATTTTCTTCCGTTAGGGTAATTAAGAGACATAATTTTCAACATCAAAAACAATAATACACTTTTTTTTATTTTAGTATAGTAGGGATACGTAGGGATATACAAAAAACTTTATATATTTATTTCTTTTGTTTAATGGTACAGAAAATAAGTTTAAATATTTATATTAATGTCAGTGTATGTATTTACTCTTAGAAAATTGAAATTACTATTAATCGACTTATAGATTAATATTGGTTTAAAATAAAATAAATCTGTTTTACATTAGAAAGAAGAAAATAACTACAATTTCTTCTTATTCACTAAGTAACTTTTGTAATTAAACATTGTAAGTATTATTATTTCATCTCTTTATAATTTTTATGGTAATTTCTAATTGTAATTTTTTGTACAATGTCTAAAATGTCGTGATTTATAAACGAAATTACTAAAACAAATACAGTATTTTATATACATAAAATTAATAACAAAATAAATACACAGGATATATGAAATTAATAAAATTTTTCAATCAACAATCTGCAATGAATACTGCAAGGAAAATTATTTGCAATGTAGATATGACAATCTTTATATGGACTTGTTTCAAAGTTATATAAACTTAATGAAATTATAATAATACTATTGTCATGTTGACGATTATGCAAGTATTAAATCTATCGCAGTTAAAGAAGTGTCATAGTAATTTAATAAAAGAATCAGCATAACAATGATACACAATTCCCTAACACAACAGGTTTATCGAAATGATATTGATTCGATATGGACGATAATATTGATTTAACATTGATTTAATATTCAAAAGATATTATATCAATATCGAATCGATATGTGAATGTCCGCTCAGTTGATATCGAATCGATGTTAATCATTCAAACATCGATTGAAGCTCGATATAATGTCTATATAATATTTTTTCAATATCGAAAGTTTTATATTGAATAAATGTTGATGTGATATTGTTTCCAAATCGATTGAATATCGACGGCCAAACATCGATTCGATGTTTGGCCGATGAAAAAAGTAACTTAAGTTTATAAATTACTCAATTAAGTCACTTTTTTCTCAAAGATTTGTAAGAATCGTGAATATTAAATAAACATCGAATCGATGTTTGGCCGTCGATATATATTCAATCGATTTGGAAACAATATCACATCAACATTTATTCAATATAAAACTTTCGATATTGAACAAATATTATATAGACATTATATCGAGTTTCAATCGATGTTTGAATGATTAACATCGATTCGATATCAACTGAGCGGACATTCACATATCGATTCGATATTGATATAATATCTTTTGAATATTAAATCAATGTTAAATCAATATTATGGTTCATATCGAATCAATATCATTTCGATAAACCTGTTGTGTTAGGGTTATAATTTTATCCAACCCTTACAGCCCTTTCCTTCGAAAAAATTATTATAGCATGTTAACGTTTCGTGTTGAAACAATAATTCTTATTATATTTGAAAACTTTTACAAATTAGAAATATATAAATAAATAATAAATGTATGTGAAATATTTTCAATTGCAATTTATAATTTAAAATGTTTTAATAAAATAGGCATTTAGTCATAAATTAAATAATTTTTTAAGTAAATTCAATGTACAGTTTAATTTATATTTTTAATGTATGAACTCTTATTTATTTATTAAATTTACTAACAAGTTTATAAATTTGTTGAAAAAGTATTGCAGGTAATTTGAGAACCACTGAATATTAGTAAACAGGCAATAACCCAGGGTAGCACAGTTCGAAGGGAAAGAGAGACACGCCGGCTACTCGTTGCACGATACAAATAAAGCACACAGCCTCTTCGACTGAGTGAATATATCGCGAGAGCGTGCAGTTTGTACGTTGTCGCTGTTCGTCGCTCGAGGCTGCTACGCGGTGTTACTGGGATAAAAGGTGAACGACTCATCGCCGCTGCCGACTCGTCCGGCCAGCAACGTCCCACGTTTTGCTGAGGGATGAACGCTCATTTTTCACAAAATCGAATACACGCACCTGAATCACAATCACTCCTAGCGCCATAATACTTTTACGTATAAGAATATATTGACAGAAATAAGACGAACTATTAAAACAATAGATGTCTGAAAAATTCTATAAACCTTTTTATTTTTTTTTTTTTTTTTTTTTTTTTTTTTTTTTTTTTTTTTTTTTTGTCAAAGGACCTTTTTGACTTTTTTCAAAATATCAATAAGATGCACTCGAAGAAAATGTCAAGGAATATATAATTAGTTGTGCCATTTTGTTTCTACCTGGAAAAAGTGACTTTAGGATTTAAAAAGATTTTCGGCACACAGGTCGAAATTTTTCAGACTTTTCCTAGATTATATACTATGAACCTTTAGACAGAATGTTTAATATTTTTGATTTTAGTCAAAACAAAATCCGGACGAATATTCAATGTATGTCTATTATTTTGCGTAATTTATTCAATTGAATCGATATATCTGGAAAAAAATTAAAGCTACTTCTTTTAAATACAAATTAAGCTTACTAAGAATGTATCCTGTGGTTGTCTCTAGATATGAACGTTTGTTGTTCTTGTTAACTATTCTTTCAGATACTATTTGTTTTGTCATAAAACTTGCTGTGATATTTCTTCTGTTTACTAAATTCAAAGCTTATTTTCATCCCATAAAATGTATTCCAATTTTTTTTGTTTTACATCTTCATGAAATCAATGTTTAATGTATAAACAATAAGTTTTTATTTTCGAGAAAGGTTTCATTACAATATATTATGTGTCTTTTTCATCTTTAAAATGTCACAAAATAAATTATAAAATAACACGTAAATAATTAATAATTTTGTATTTTCACACATTATTTCTTATTATTTCATATATGAAAACAGTAATATGAAATAGTAATTGAATCGAAAATTATACTAAAATTAAATAATTAACTATATTCGAAAGCTTACGGTTTGTTTAATTTTCGAAAAAACTAGTTGGCATCGAATTTTCCTTTCTTTTGAAATAGTAATGATTCAAAACAAATTTTTGTTTGACAATGCAACGTTACGCCATCAAATTTTCTTTCGGTATTTTTCACACAAAAGGATCCACAAAACTTAAAGCCTACAGTCATTGGGCCAGCGATAAACCAGACGTATAAAAAAATTATTCGCCTCATAAAGTTTCAGTCACCTTTCGCTTGAAGAATCGAAGAAGTGAGATATTTCGAACTATTTTTATATTGTTTTTCCTAGACACTGACAATCGATGCGACGACTTGCACGTCGTCGTCTATTATGCAAGCTAAGGACTACCTACCTACTACCTACGTAGATAGATTTTCGCAACAGAGAGTATATCAGAGGTCAACACAAATTCCATCATTTATCCACCTAAAAGAAGAGCTAATGGTTCAGTGCTTTTTACCATCCTTAAAATTTCAACATACGGTCAAAAATGTAGAACGAAAAAGATGGGACTTGTGTTTAAATCTCATACAAACACATATATAAAATTGATCGGACCAATGTACCCAACGGTAATTTGACGATTGCTTAATATGAATCGTCAACGCCATATTTCCCAACACAAACGGGCTTATAAATTTTTCGTGTTTTTTAGTATTGCGACAGCAAATCCATGACCGTGAGATCCATTTGTTCTAATACTTGGTCGGTCGTTTATATTTAATCGGTAAAACGAATTGACTTTATTACATTTCTTCCGACAGTAATGCGTTTCCCTGAAAGCACTATGCAGTTCTAATGAATTTGACAAATCAGTTTAATTAAATCGTAGTATTAAAGATCTTTTGGAATAAATGTTAATACCTTCGCATTATTCTTTGCGCGAGATTTTTTGCTAATACCCGTTAAATTGAAAGAAGTTACAGAGCACGTAATTAATTCACGACTATCGGAAGTCTATTAAAGACACTTGTGTGCACAGAGATCTATTAAACTTGGAGCGTAGAAGTGAAACAGTCTGGTGCTGGCTGTTCTCCAATGACGTCATCAGCCACGTCAAGGCGACACAAGCCGTGAATACGGTTACTTACATTATCATAAGATATAATAGTGATAAGGTAATTATAAACAAAATCATTGAGAAATCACATAATTCAAGACATCATTGATCAGGAAAAAGTCAGGCGGAAGTTTCTGTAATGAGTCATAAGTATTTCGAATATTTGTTTTATTATACTTACAAAAAATAAAACGTTTTCATATTCAAAATTGGAATTTTGATACACGCATCAGGTAGTAGAATAAAAGCAATTCAAATACAAATAGAAGTATATTTGATGTGATTAATATAAATTTATACATTTCCACATACACAGCGTGTAACTTAAATGTATGACACGAATTTCACCATCAGACTTTTTGTCAAGAGTTCTTCAAAAGTGGTCATTGCCACAGACAACTTTATAAAAAACCGAGAAAATGTAATGTAATGTAAATGTAAATGTAAACTTATTTTTGTGAACAAAATAAAATTTTCATTGTTATTAATGATTGTATATTATTTAAGAAAAGTGTAATTAAGAATTCTAAAATAATTATATGATGTAATAATTACATAATTGACTACATTTTTCATATTAAAATTCTGTGTAATGAAAACTAATTGATTTTTCAACTTTTAATGCATTTCAATAATCTTTGTTTAATAAGAGCAATATTACTGTAATACAAATTTTACACTTTATTCTCGTAAACTTAAATTAATCATCATTAAAAAATTGTAGGATATTCATATTATAAAGCACAATCGTGGCTATTAACTTATATTTTTAGTTCTTTTTGTTTGTAAATTAACAAAGAAAAATATATCTAAAGCGGTTTAGTAGTGATTTATTACTCATAAATGTTTGATAGCATATAGTATATAATATAACTTAAATTAACATAAATATGTATGCGATCTCCAAAACACTTGCAATATTTGAGTAATGATTATAAAATCTAGCAATAGCAAATTTTTGTTTTAATTATATGCAATATTTTGACGGAATCAATAATATACAGTGATACTCCTAATTAAAAGAATCATTGTCAAAGTTATTACATTACACATTTTTGCTGAACATGATTTGTTTCGATCGACTCTTTTGATAACATTATTGGCGACATTGCATCTCTGATGAACGAGCAGCACTTATCATTGGAACGTCTATGTCGATGTGCGTAGCAACTTTTGCATCACGCTCTTCTCCGTGACCTAGCCACTCTTCCGCACTTCATTCCAGTGCGGTGTAGCTTGGTGCTTCGCTCCGCTTCGATTCTGTTTGCCTGAAACTGCGAGCGAGCTCGGCCGTACTCTCTCTCAACACGAGTATTCTGTGCGCACAGCCTCTAGGTCGGCCGTTCACCCTGTCCTGACAATCTGCCGGCACGCTGCGCTCGTGCAATAGCCAGTTCCTGAAACTGATCAACATTTGTAACGCCAATCAAATTTCGTCATCCTACATTATCACGCGAAAATTCAAAAATGACGAGCATAATTCGATCCACTGATTTAAATGACACGATGACACTATTTATGCGTTCGAAGTTATGAGGAAGTTAAAATAAAGATACATAAAGTTGAATGTATGACTAGAAAAGAAAAAAATAGTTTTTATAATGCAATGATATGATGCTGATTGGTCAAAAACAATATGTCCATCAACCTTATTATTTAAAATTATCATGTAAATTTTGTACGAAATTTAATATTTTGTTGATTATTTTCTATACATTTGATATTTTTCGTAACATGGGTATCGAAAGTGTTGCGGCAGATTATAAGTATTGAAAGCAGAAGTTTTAGAACGAATGCCAAAAACTTGTAATCTGTGCCGAAAGTTTAATGCGGCTATGTTTACATTAGTACCTGTGTTTTTAAATACACCTGTCACATCAAATTTGTGATGTCACAATAAAAATTTTTATTAAATAAACAAACAATAAATAATTAATTACTTTCCTGAAAACAATGTACATGACAATGTACATTGTTATGCTGTAAAGGAATTAAACAAATATTTTTTTATGTAAATAATTTTGGTTTTCAAATCATAATTACTCTAACAAAATATTTGAAATTAAATTTCAAACAAATCTAGTCGTTTTATTTAAAACAATGAATTTTATTTTTTGTTCATTCTATCTTTTATATATCTTGTAATAATTGCTTTTTTTCATCTTCTTATTGCTTACATATTTTAATAACATTTTAATAACTGCATGAATAATTGTATAATAAAAATAATGTTCTAAAATTTTTTACTTTTAAGATAAAATTACAACATAAAAAATGGAATGAAAAAAGTAAAATATACCATGTAAACAGTATGTAAAAAAATATAAAATGTTAAAAGCAGAATGTAACATTAATTCTGTGGCTTCCGGTAAAAACCAGATAAGTGCTTTCTGAGAGAAATCATGATATTTATCCTAACTTCGTTCTCCAAGCCCTTCATGCTCTGCACCCCCGGAGGTGTTAATTAACAATAAGGTAAAAACAATTTTCAATAATGAAAAATAACAAACTGCAAAAGGGCAAGAATGAAGAAAATACAAAAATACGAAGTAGTGATAATAAGAATAATGATAACATAAGAAATTGCTCCGATTATCCGGGTGTTTGCTTTAAGAGAGTCCCCTTGCCTCGCACTTATGGGGCGTCTCTATCAACTTGTTAGGGATTTGACGTATCGTGTTTACTTCCAACACGATACTAGATGACTCCTAGAGGGGCGAGGTTAGGTCACCTGGCCTGGTGTGAGATTGCAGTGAGAGCTGCACCCGGAGGGACTGTGGTGATTGTCTAGGGCAGACAGTGTCGCCCTCTATGACGTGGACTACCTAGGCGAGGTGTCCAGGGGATTCGGTTCATCGGTGCCGAGGTTGAGTGGCGCGAGAGAACGCGGCGCGAGTCCGGTCAACAGACCGCGAGAGCGGAGGGATGTTGCCTAGGCCAGTCACCGGCTGCAAATGAACGAGCTTGGCTCGTAGCGGTACTTAGTGCACGCTAGGGAGTGGGGGTCGCTTTATGCGATAGCGGTAGGCGCTGTTTGCAAAAAATGCCTGGTATCCTTGGAGGATGTTAGGCGCTCCAGTTGCTGGAGAAGAGTTATTGTTGGCTAGATCGGCGTATTTAATGCCGATCTAGCCAACGCAGAAGCGCGTTGAGGATTGCTTCCGCGTATCGGACAGTGTCGGAACCGGCAGCACTTGTCGTGGCAGCGATTGCTCCAATTGACTTACTCGCTTTCGAGCGTCAAGAAGTTTAGAGCAACAGCGCGACCTTGGGCAGAGCACGTGTGAAGTCCGACGCACGACTTCGCCGACTAGACCGTTGGCAACAACGCTGGACGGAAGAACAGCGAGGAAGATGGACTGCAAGACTGATCCCGCAACTCGACACCTGGGTCAACCGTCAACATGATGATGTCTCTTACTATTTGACCCAGTTTTTGACTGGCCACGGATATTTCTACAAATATCTACATCGTATGGCCAAGGTGGACAGTCCAAAGTGCATCTACTGCGCCGAAATTGACGACGTCCAACACACGTTCTTCACCTGTGAACATTGGACACAAAGAAGAAGCACTCTGGAGGACCATCTAGGTGCATTTTCACCGGACAACATTGTCCAGCTGATGATCCAGGACCAGTCCTCGTGGGATATGGTGTCTGCGTATGTCGAAGGACTTCTGCGTGAAAAGAAGAGGGATATGGACTCTCGTTAAACGAATTTTTAGATTTGATGGAAGAGAATATCTCAGGAAAGAAGATAAATTATTCCGCGTAACTTAACCGGGAATTAATTTATTTATCAATTTTGGACGACGAACGCCTTTGGGAGGCCTGGAAGATGGATCGTTTTTAACGAAAGAACACGGCGGCACCGCGAAGTACTGCGAAAGCTTTCGTTCCGGGGTGGATTCCGCCAAGAAGAATGGGTGGCGAATTTTTAGTGGGTAGAAATCCCACACTACTTGAAAGATACACTTTTCAAGTGTCTTTCTGAAGATTTTTCCGCCACCTAAAAAAATAATTAAATAAATTAAATGAATAAAATTGACAACTCACTGCAATTAATAAGCCGCTGATTGCGAAAATGAATACGGTTAGTTGCATAAATAAATGGAAGTTAATTATAAGTTATTATTATTATTAGTATTATATTTAGACCATGTTGGGAATCTGTAACACATACAATGCGCGTCCTCAGGTGGCGGATCGGAGAATGCTCGGTAGATATACAGGGTAGGAGGGAAATAAAATACCTCTCGCGGGCCAAACAGACTAGGATAAGGACAGTCCGATATAACATCACTGGGTTAGTGAGCGTAGCGGGAATGGTGACGCTGCCTGAGAGGGATGTGCTAAATGATCCATGTAGTGTGCGCTCCCTGTCGGCTCCCGACATTAACGTGCCCCAAGCGGGCACCAAGAAAGCCAACAAAGGGTGAGCGTGAATGACTGGGGCAGATGTGACATTCCTGTCTTTATAGCCAAAAGCGGTCGTGGTCATGGGAGCCTCTACACCTGGAGGCACCGCGATCTAAGACGGCCTGGTGCTCTGGAGTAAAAAGCACAAAACATGGAAAACTTAACACACAATAACGATTTCAACACGGAAATGACTACGTCGATCTGTCCGATGGATGAGATGGACCGCATCAGCCAGAGGATTCAAGATGCGGATAAGACAGAGGAAGATGAACTGTCCGCTATTGCTAATGCACTGGAGATTATTCGCAAAGCAAAAGTCAGCCGACCAAACCTGAGCAAGAGTGTCAGGGGTGCTGTTGACAAAATCCAAAAGAGTCTCAACATAATTTTCTTTTGCAGGGAAGACAGGAACAGAGCGCTTGAACACCCAATGTTCCATTTGCATTCTTGCGATCCTCTCCAGGAGCTAAGGTACTCGCATAGGAGGACTACGGTGACGGAGACGGCATCCTCCCAGTCGACCCTAGCTAGAAGAAGTAATTCGAAGCGCGCTGCATCGACAAGCCCGGATTACTCGGAAAAAGTGGAGAAGAAGAAGATGAAGCAAAATCGAGAAATGCGACCTGGATCTCAGAGTATCCCCACGAATGGCACATGAAAAACGGAAAGTACAGAAAAGGCGTTGAACGTTGTACAAAAAACAAAAAAACGTAAACAAAAGGAGTCAAAATCGAGAGAGAGGAACGTGAACGAAGAACTTCAAAATCGAAACAAAAAAGACGAAGGACAAAAACACGGACGCTGGAGATCGCTGAAGATCGAAGGCCAAAAAACAATGCTTTACTGATTAAGACCTTTGGAAGTGAAACATATTCACAAGTTTTGCTGAAGATCAAAAGAGAAGTAAATCCTGAAGAGCGAAACGTTGAGATAAAAACGATTCGTAAGACTTTAGCTGGAGACATGCTAATCGAACTGGGCAGAGGATCAGATGATCAGAGTGGCATTAGAACAGCTCTGGAAAAAGCTTTGGGAAAGAGCACCAAAATCAGAGACATGGATCCCAAGGAAACTGTAGAAATCAGAGATTTGGACTGCGTCACTGAATAAGCGGACGTCCGCGAGGCTTTACAGAGAGAACTTGGAGATTCTACGGAAGCACAAATCCGGTTTACAAAAGCTGACAGTCGAGAGCAGAAAATAGCTATAGTGGAACTAAAAAACGAAGGTGCACAAAAACTGTTAAATCTGGCGAAGATAAAAATAGGATGGGTCATCGGTAGAAGTAAGCCCCGTGCAGTTGTCGTGCGCTGCTACAAATGCCTGGGTTTTGTTCATACTTCCTCCAGATGCCAATGACTCGACAGAACCCATTGCTGCTACAGATGTGGCACAAACGGACACGTGAGCAAGATCTGCACAGCTTCACCTAGGTGCATTCTATGCAAACATGCTGATCTCGATACTTCATCGACACTGCATGTGCTGATGCAAAATCTTCAGCGATGCCCTGCAAAAAGCGAGGAAGAAAGTTCGGAAACATGCTTAAGATTCTTCAGGGAAATATGAACCGAAGCAGACTCGCAAATGATCTACTATCCCAGTTGGAAAACGATAACCACTTCGACCTAATGGCACTGAGTGAGCAGTATAGAGACACAGAAGGACCACGCAGT
>JABFPJ010007181.1:0-10202 GCA_022817425.1 Gryon sp. ZL-2020 | reverse complement strand
GGGTTTCAGCTAGTTCCTCTCAAAATTTCAACAAAATCGGTTTGGTAGATTTTGTGTGATGCTCGAACAAACAAACAAACAAACAGATAAACAAACAAACAAACATACAAACAAACAAACATACTCTCATATTTATATATATTAGTTAGATATATATATATATAATATAATATATATTAATATATATATAGATATAATATATAGATATAATATATATTAACAACGACCGATTAATTGTAAAATCACTGTCTGTGGTAAACGACGTTGCAGAGCGTGGCGTTAAATTATTTTCAGATTTCAATTTTTTGTAATTGAGTAATTGCCCAAGTTTTTACTCTCAAGTACTAGGCAATTATTTTTAAAAAGATTTAATATCGACGCTTCAGACGAAGAAATGGATAATTCCAGATTTTCAATGTTCAAATACATATCGACGGTCCCTACGAATAATAACTTGTTTTAATCCATCAATGAAAACTGTCTCATTTCAATAAAAAAATGAGAACAGTCTTGTTTCGAAACATATTGAAAACTGTCTTGTTTCAAACCATTAATGAAATGTTTCTTGTTTCAGAAAGTCTTTAAAACTGCCTTGTTTCGAAACATTTTGAAAAGTGTCTTGATTAAAAAACTACGAAAACGTCTTGTTTCGACCATGCTTTCTTTGAATGACTGAGTCTTACTAAAACATTTTTTTAATAACGTAGAGCGCAAGTACCTAGAATTGCGGAAAAATATTAATAAATAAAAAATAATTATCTATTACAATAGTAATTTCATTTGTATATCTTATAAACATGTATACATTTCATTGAACAAATATATATTCATCAAATCAAATAAAATAAATAACAAATCTATAATAATCAATTAATAAATTATATAATAAATTTAATATGCTTTGTAACTGATAAGTTACGGATACGCATACGACAGCCGAGCGGAAGAACTATCAGCTGATTGATAGTTCGTCACATGCCGACACCTGTCGCGCAAGGCATGTGGCCTTGCCATCAGCTGGGAAATAGGCGTGACTCCCGAGCTCCCCCCCCCCCGCCAAATTTTGGCAATGCTCGAGCGAGAGCCTTTTCCCAAAAAGGGAATTTTAGTTTGGTTTTGAACCGATGCAAGATAGTTCCGTCGCGCGAGATATTTTGCCCGCAAGCGCCCGCCTTTTTTGCGTTTTCTTCCGTTTTCTTTACCCATTAAAAGTGCACGATGTGCAGCGGGTTTCCCCTTTCGTTTGTCTGTGCTTGTATTACAATAGTTTTTGCTGCTGCGTGTGTTTTTTTTTGTTTGTAGTGAACTTTACAGATTGGACAACATGGTATGGACAAACTAAGTATGTTGACAACATACTTAGGAATTTTAGTCTTGGCCTCTCACATATAATCGCCCTACTGCTTTTGGGTGAACACCGATTTACCTGCACAATGCCGCTCTATTAAGGCATGCATAGAGTGCGACATTGAGTATGACCGGCCTCTAAAAACCTGAAAGAAAGGTTTTGCGGTTTTGTCCACTACAATTATCGCTATAAAATATATAATCTTCAAATCTGTTGTCCGTATTTGAATTTAGATATTTATATATTAGAGACACAATTTCATTCGATCCACGAAATGCAATCGTTTCATTCCATACATCCCATATTCCTCTTTTATTTTCCAAATCAAAAAGTGTGAAATAAAAAACTGATAATTTGCTCATATAATACGAGGAACTTATTTCCGCTCGGGTTGTAGATAACACTTTTTTTAAATCAAAAATGGTAAGACTTCCTTACTTCATGATAAGACAAAAGTCTTACCATGTATATGTAAATGTATATAAAAGTGACATAACATATGTCACTTTTCGTCTAGTCACTGCAAATAGCGAATATTTTAAACGTTGGAATTTGAATTCGAGTGTGAAAGTTATTATTAATTATGCAAATTTGTATACAAATACAATATTTATTTTACAATTACAATCATTTTGGCGGCATTTTAAAATAACTTAAATAGAAATTATTATGATTATAATATATTAGCGGTATTTTTTATTTTTATAGTGATTTTACGAACATTTGATGAAAACAACAATAATTTTTAAAACGTTTTAGCGACAAATTCAAAATAATGTGAAGTCAAAATTGTACAATAATTTTCTTCAAAATTAAAAAAATTACCTTACAAAGATAAAAAATGGACGAGCGAAGGTGCTTGACTGTATAGTTTTTCCTTAAACTATATTAATTTTAAAACATATTAATAATCTGAATACTAGAATCTATAAATGACACTATAAGCCTATAATAAATAATATAATATTTATATAATATTATATAAAATAAATATATACTAAAATAAACACTATAAAATTAAAAAGGAATAAATTATAGAAAATTAAACAGACCAAATTTAAATTATAATTAAATTATTTTGGCAAAAAACAGACCAAAATCAAAATAATAATTAAATTATTTTCGCAGCAAAAGATACCAAATTTAAAATCAAAATAATAATAATGAAATTATTTTGGTGGGAAAATAGACAAAATGCAAAATCAACATAATAATAAATTATGTTGGCGGCAAAATAGACCAAATTTAAAATTAAAATAATAAATAAATTATTTCCGCGGCAAAATAGACAAAATTCAAAATCAAAATAATAAAACTAAAACGAAATTAAACTAAATCAAACTAAACTAAAACTAAACCATACGGAAACCAAGCTAAACGAAAATCAAACCAAACTAAAGAAATGGAAAAAAATTTCGAAAGAAACCTAAAATAAAGAAACACCTTGGCGGCTCCTCATGTTTAAAAATGAATGGGAAAAATCTATGTATTGCAAGAGAAGTACATGTTTGCACGTATCATTTTCAATCTTCCTCGGTACATTGTTATAACTCATTACTCCTACGCAACTTCAACCTTTTTTTTTTATTACCGAATCTACAAAAGTAGATTCGGTAATCCTAACACCTTTAGGTGTTAGGATTTTAGGTTTCTTTCGAAATGTTTTTTCATTTTTTTTAGTTTGGTTTTAGTTTGGTTTAATTTTTGTTTAGCTTGGTTTTCGTTTGGTTTGGTTTTAGTTTAGTTTGATTTAGTTTACTTTCGGTTTGGTTTTAGTTTGGTTAAGATTTATTCTTGGCTCATTAAATGATTTCACACATTTTTTTATACTTAAATTGGAAGGAGGAATATATTTTAAATTATTTTTTGATTTAGATTTGTAGGTTTTTTATACACTAGGCTCATTACATGATTTTACATGTTTTTTATGTATAAAATCTGAATGTGTTGTTAAAGGTTTTTTGTGATAACATGGTTTAGGGAAAAGGGAATACTATAGACACCTTGGCTTGTCCATTTTTAACCTTTGTAAGGTAATTTTTAGTTGTTTAATATTTTATAAATTTAAAGTATTCTTTTGGAGTGTATTTTATGGTTTATAGTTTAGGGGAAAGTTAGTACTATAGAAACCTTAATAGTTTATAATATTACTTAATAATAATGTATAAGTTTAAAGTATGTTTTGGTTTTGATTTGATAATTTTTGGAAAATTATCAAATCCCTCACTTCCACTGGCAATGTATTGTATAGTATAGTATAGTAATTAATATTTAATCTGTATATGACGTATCGTAAACTACCATTACGTTCTGATTATTCATAATTTTGGAACCAAAAATTGTAAATGTTAAAATAATTTTTATACGTTAAATTTGTTGAGAATACCTCCGTCAACTTCATTAATGCTGTGATCGATTTGCCGACGAGATTGGAGTTCTTCATGATCGTAAACATACTCGTTTGGAGGCCACACAAATTCTATAATATATTCATTCATCATTTAAAATAACGAACCAAATATAAAACAACTATTTATGCAAATTGGAAATTACTAAATATCTTTTTTTAATTTTAATATAAAACAAAATCAATTCAACACATTCTTAAACTTACTCTCAGAAGAATCGCTAATTTCGATGGTCAAAGGAACACTAATTCAAACAAAACTTTGCACGGTTTCATGTCTGTTTGTCTTTTCGTTGAAGAATTCGTCAAAATAAAGAAATAAGCAAAAGTAGCATAATAAAATACTTAGCGAATTATAACTACGATTAAATGTATACACGTTTATAAATTGTACATTTTTATTGTGTCTTGACTTTATTAAATAACTACTTTTTGTTTATAATAAGATGAATGAAATGAATAAATGATTTATTTTCAAAAATGGTTAAATGAAAATTTGAGATTTGAAAAACTGGCGCTCCAAACAAGGCAATTTATTTGACGTAAAAATGAAGATAGGTTTATTGCTCACTTAATTTGAATATTATAATAATATAATAAGTAAATCATATTCTATAACATTTACATAATTATTTGTACATATTTTATTAAATTTCAGTCATTAAAAGAAACAATGGTTGAAACAAGATGTTTTTCCTGTTTTTTCAAACAAGACAGTTTTCAAAATTTTCTGAAAGAAGACACTTTTCATTAATGGTTTGAAACAAGACAGTTTTCAATATGTTTCGAAACAAGATAGTTTTCAATGCGTTTTGAAACAAGACAGTTTTCAATGCGTTTCGAAATAAGATACTTTTCATTGATTGTTTGAAACAAGACGGTTTTCAACAATTTTTCGAAATAAGAGGGTTCTTATTTTTTATCGAAATGAGACAGTCTTCATTGATGGATTGAAACGAGTTATTATTCGTAGGGACTGTCGATATACAAAATATGAATATATCTATTTCTTTGTCTCAAATGTCGATTATCATGATATTAGATATAATACATTTTTCGCGGTAAAAAACTCACGAGTTTTGTAGCATGTGGCCCTAATATAGTTAAAGAAAGTTAGTTGACCTTGCAGGCTACTTAGGAAAATCGGAAATAGTCACCTACACATGTTCCTGGTGCCGCTGCACCAGTTAAAATATTATTGATTTTCGACATTTTAAAAAATGTTGTCTTAATTAAGACGTTTTTTTGTCCGAATTTTAAGACATTATATCTGTTTTCATTATGAATCATATGAACGACTTATTTATGACTAAACTGTCTGAATTAGGTCGTTTAAGACACCATATTTGTAGAAGCGACTTGATTTAGACATTTCAGTGTCTTAAACCACAAGTTTGAGACATTTGAATGTATAAAATTTGGTGAGGACACTGAAGTGTTTTTACGTAAGATACAATCAAGTCTAATCAATGTCATGAAGATATTATTCTTATGAAAATATATTTTACTCAAATACCTTACGCTGAAATAATGTCAGAAATGTTTTTTAAAATATAGAAACTTATATTCATTTACGAATATATTAGTTATATATCAAGACACACGGTAGTTTCTGTGGCCAAGTACAGAAAAACGATCGATCTTATGCGGCCTGGCACTACCGTGTCTTTTTTCAGATACGAACAAATGTCGTTTTTCAATATACAAAAAAAGGAGAAATAACGTAAAAATTTCAAATTTTTTTGTTATAATATTGTTGCCAGTATCGACCCGAAGAAAAGAAACGAAACAAATTTCAAATTCGTCCATCCAATCGCGAGTTATTACCATCAAAGAATCGCCGGTTTTCCCTCAAATTAAGAAACGTCTTTCTTAAATCTTTCTTCTTCTTCTTCTTCTTCATGTTCAGTGTCCGGACGAGTATTACTTGAGACTATAGTATAATGTACAACTAGTGGGAAAAGTTGGCGATTCCACGAGCGTGTGAAATGACGTATGAGTATGCGTACTCATACTCTACCCATACCCCACCCATACCCCACCCATACCCATTCCCCACCCATACCCAACCCATACCCCCTCATACCCCAGTCATACTTCACCCATACCCATACACCATCCAGACCCACCCATACTCTACCCATACCCCACCCATACCCATACCTTACCCATATCCATACTCTACTCATACCCCACCCATACCGATATCCCATACATACCCATACAGCACCCATACCCATACCGCATCCATACCCCACCTATATCCTACTTATACTCCATCCATACCCAACTCATACCCACACCCCATCCGTACCCCACCCTTACCCATACCACTTACCACTTACTACTTACCAATTACCACTTTCCACTTACCATTTATCTCTTACTACTCACGACTTACCACTTACCACTTACGACTGACCACTCACAACTTACCATTTACTACTGACCACTTACTACTTACCACCTAGCACTTACTACTGACCACTTAACACTTACCACTTACTACTGACCACTTACCATTACTACTGACCACTTACCACTTACCAGTACCACTTACTACTGACCGCTTACCACTTATCACTTACCACTTACTACTTACTACTGACTACGTACCACTTACTGCTGACCACTTACTACTTACCACTTTCCACTTACTATTGACGACTTACCACTAACTATTTACTACTGATCACTTACAACTTACCACTTACTACTGACCACGTAACACTTACCACTTACTACTGACCACTTAACACTTACCACTTACTACTGACCACTTACCCCTTACTACTGACCACTTACCACTTACCACTCACTACTGACCACTTACCACTTACTACTGACCGCTTACAACTTACCTCCTACTACTTACCACTTACTACTGACCACTTACCACTACTACTGACCACTTACCACTTACTACTGACCACTTACCCGTTACCACTTACTACTTACTACTGACCACTTACAACCTTACCACTTTCTACTGACCACTTACTACTTACCACTTACCAATTACCACTTACTAGTGACCACTTACCACTCACCATTTACTATTGACCATTTACCACTTACCACCTAGAGTTAACACTTACCAATGTAAGTGGTAGACCTACTACTAAACTGGGCATCTTCTTACCACTGGTCGTTTATTTCCAATCACCCTGTGTGTAAGTATACCGTACCATACCGAAACATGCCATACCATTCCATACCATACTATACCATATAAATAATGAATAACGAATTATTTATTCTTCATTCAAGTTTGAATAATTAATAATTCATTATTAATCATTCATTCAGGTTTCAATAAGTAATAATTTATTTTTCATGATTCATTCAGGTTTGATTAATGAATTATTCATTATTCATTATTTATTCAAGTTTGAATAATTATTATTAATTGATTAAATGTACTGAACTACTCGGTACCTGAGGGATCAATACACAAAAGTTGTGACACTTAAAATATTATTCAACAAAAGTTATTGTTTGATTCATAAGAGTTACTGAAATAACATGAAAATTTAATTAATATGTTTATATGTATTATTGAAAAGTTCATTAAACTCTATTTCATATGTATTGCTATCGGTTGGCGTGCGAGTCGATGCTTCAGTAGACGAATATCATTGGCAATTGTTAGTAGGTCTTGTAGCTGTGTTTCTAAGTGTGTCATTCCGTTTACAACGTTTGAAGTTACGAGTTCAAATCTACGGAAAACAAATTTAAATCAATTTTCAACGTAGTTATGGTAAATATATATATATATATTTTTCTCAAGTATTATCATTTTAGTGTACATTTCAGTAAAGTTTTATGTTCTTCGTATTTATCCCTCTGCTACTGAATAATTTAGTAATTTTCGCTAAAATAAGATAAAATAATTAATTAAATATTGCTTTGCGTGTATTATTATGGGTTTGGTGAGAGTCTTCTTTCTCTTGCTTCAGAAGATCACATATATGTATTAGTATCTGTATTTTTACTTTGTTCATTTGTATCAAAATAATTATCATTATTCATCAGTAACTCATCGGTTATGTTGCAATCTGAAACATAACCTTTCATCCAATCACTACATATCTGGACAATATTTCTGCAGTTTGTCGTCCACGGGCGGTTTTGTTTCAGATTGCTCAACGCCTACTTTTAGCGCATCGAGTGTTCCTGTGTGACTAGATATGCTCCAACTTTCATGGTATCCCATGAGTTGGTTATAGCGTGGCATGTGGCTGTGAGACGGGGCTCCCGTACCGACAAACCGGTCCTTACATGAGCATGATTGGTGCTTTCCGCTGGGACTCCGCATTTCACTACTTCTGACCACCTTTACCTATCATTTCTACCGCACTGCTTGATGCAATGCTATTCGATTGGCGCAACTTTTGGATCTGACACATGCTTGCCCTGGCTTACCATCCATATCTACACACCTTGGTGAATACATTCTTCTGTTTCTGATTACTACTATACGATTATTTAATTATTATTTAATTCTTTCTATTATTTATTTATACTATTAATTCAATTTCATCATTCTGTTCTTGATACATTCTTATATTAATTTACAATAGTGTTATATTCGATCTTTTGAATACATATGTGCATGCGCTTACCGATTGTCCACGTTCATCACGTGTAGACACATACACATATATACGTATCTATTGATCTACAGTTGACTTTGTTTAGATTATTAATTTAACTTCATATTGTTTAAAGCTTTATATTAATTTTTTTTCATTTAATTCAATCTTCTTATTCTGTCAAATTTATTTCTACCATATACATATTGTTTTTTAATCATTCATGCATTTTTACTTGTTCAGTAGGCAAAATTCCTTCAAATACTATTGGGATCTGACATGTGGGGGGCCTTACGAAGATGGTGTCAAGTAGGGTAAAAATTTAAATTTGACATAAGTATTACTCCTATATAAAATCGAACAAAATGAGTTTTGCAGTTGAAAATATTTGCGAATGTGCTAAAACAGATCCTAGCAAACTAAATTTTACACAAGCTGAACGCATTTTAAATGCTGGATTAAATGCTTGATTAAATGGGGGAAAACAAATATTGAAAGTGACAGAGACTGTGTAGACGTAGTGGCGTTTTGTCTATCAAAGACGAATTTACGGGGTGATCCGCATAAAATAATTGGAAAAATTGCAGAAAATGGACAAGTATTGTGTGTTGTATGTTTCTGCAAAGCTGGTTCAGGAGAAAAGTGTAAACACTGCATTGGTACGCTGTTATTTTGTTATGGGTTAGTTTAGCATTTTTTGATATGACGAAAAAATTCCTTTAATTGTGTATAATAATTAAAATTTATAATCATTTAATGAATACGTTGAAGATTAAAATATTTTCAAAAAACTGATGAGTTTTGTATACAACGTATGTTGATCAAATGTTTCTTGCACTCCAAAATAGTTTTCTTTATATACAAAAGGCTTATTCGGCTTCGGAAAATAATGTAAAACAAAAAATTACTGTAAGATGCATTATGATATCTTTTATTATGCTTTACACAATTTCCGTCATTTTTATCACAAAAACTCGTTATTTCTATTTTACTTAATGTATTTCTTATGCAATGTTCACCCTACTTTGTGTTCGAATGTGAAACGCCAGATGGCGTTTCGATTGATGTCAGATCCCAATATGTAACCGGTTATATACACAATTGCCTGTGCTTAAAATTGTCCACATTCTTCACGTGTTGACACTTATACACTGTAACTGATAAGTTACGAATCCGCAAACAACGGCCGAGCGGAAGAACTATCAGCTGATTGATAGTTCATCACATGGCGACACCTGTCGTGCAAGCTCGGTGGCACGGCCCATCAGCTGGGAAATAGGCGTGACCCCCGAGCCCCCTCCCGCCAAATTTTGACAATGCTCGAGCGAGAGCCGCCTTTTCCCAAAAAGGAAAAGCCTGTTTGGTCCGAACCGAAACAAACATTGCTCCGCCTCGCAAATCTCTATTATCACTCCAAAGATCAAACGATAGATCCGCTCATATCCGATTTACATGCATGGAACCTAGTCCTACCACAGGAATCCAGAAATGCAGCACTAGCCCAAGCCCACCAGGTACCCACTGCAGGACACCTGGGCACCGAGAAGACATTTAAGAGGCTATCTCGACTTTATTATTGGCCCGGATACTATGCCGATGTCGCCGAGTATGTCCGGACGTGCCTTACTTGCCAAGCTTGCAAGGTCCCTAGGACGAAGCCACCAGGTCTGCTAGGACGCCGAGAGTACGAGCAGCCATGGCAGATGGTTTCGACCGACATTATGGGCCCTTATCCCCCTAGTTCGCAAGGGCACCAATACGTCCTGGTATTCCAGGACTTATTTACCAAATGGGTAGAGATATTCCCGCTCAGGAAAGCTAACGCGAAGTCCATCATAGCCGCTATAAAAAC
>JABFPJ010007180.1:0-10202 GCA_022817425.1 Gryon sp. ZL-2020 | reverse complement strand
TTGAAAATTTACTGAGCTTTAAGTAATACAGGGACAGATGCAAAATTTCACGAAAAATTACTGAACTTTTAATGAAATATTATTGAATATTTATGAAAAATTCATGAAAACGCAATAATTTTTAATGAAAAGTTCAGTAAATTTTCGCGAAATTCTGCATTTGTCCCTGTATTACTAGAAGTTTAGTAAATTTTCAATTTTAAACATAAATGTTTATATTAATTCTGCTCTACGTGTATGAAATTCGCCCTTACGCCCTGTGATACGATAAAACGTATTTATATATACGTCTCATTAAATTGCTGTTCTTTATCATTTTTGTAGGTGAGTGGCGGTAAAATTACATTTTCGCCTTAATATGCCAATTACTCAGTCACACTATTGCTCTAGTTTATTAACAATATATATCAATTACAAATTATATGTTTAAAAATAGAAATATCTTTTATATATTTCTATTATTGATATTAATTAACATAACATCAGTGTTTATGGTCAAATGTGATAAAATAAAATTCAAACAAATATAATTGTTTAAAAATGTAAAAAAAAATGTTTCTATCGTTAAAAAATGTTTCCAATAGGAAATATATAGAAATAGGAATTCCAATTTAAATATATTTTTCTATTTTATTTTCGTTTATTACAAAAATCCTAAGTTACAAATTTTCTTGTTATAAATGATAAAATTTTATTTTAAAATCGCAAAATTTTGCGGTATATATGTAATAAAACTATGGTTCAACTCTAAATTGTACTATTTTTAAAAGGAAAATTGGAACAGTAAAATGTTCTGTGATTTTAATAGCAACTCCAGAATTGCTAAATTAAAAGTCAAGTATGTAATTAATAAGGATCAATTGTAATGTTCAAATCTACGTCAAAAATGCGGACGTAGGAACAAATAATATTACTCAATTTTGTAGACTAATACTAGAATCAATATTTGATCAATATTTGTTCTCTAAATACTCAATTTAAATTTAAATTATAAGAGGTTATGTCGCACATTTTTTCATTCTCGCTTGTGATATTTGCTACATTGTCAGTAGAATATTTTAAAATATTTCAGTGAAGTGAAAAAGTTGCATAAATAATCTTAGGATATAAAAAAAGAAAGGAAAGATAAATTTGTATTTGTATATTTTGATGATAAAGTTATTTTCAAAATGAAAATAAAAGTGCTTTCTTATTATAATTATAGTTTTATATTACGTATGAATATAAGCTTATAATTTACCAGTGTATAAATCCTAATACAGACTAAAGTTAAAAAGAAATAAGTATTAAATTAATAATGTTCCATTATTCAATCAAATCATATTTATTGTATTTATAACATAAAGCGTTTTATTATTTTATTAAATAATTTTATATACCTGATACAAATTTTTGAAAAAACATTCATTATTTTGGTTTAATATTGGTTAAATATGACCCAATAAGTGAAATAAATAATGTCAATAATATCTGTCAATAATTGATCTATAATTGATTTCAATAATAAGCTGTATTTTTTACCAATTTCATTGAACAAATAGTGATCATTTGTTTAAAACACGTTACAATAATTTTGAACAAATCTAGTTAAACAATGCGGACATAGATCCAATTATTGGTCAAACGAATTCAAACGTGTTGATTTATAATTGTTCAAATTTGGTACAATGTGGTTTATTGCAGATATTGGTTATTAAAGATAAGAAAGACAATATACTTTATGCATACTAATTTTCATATTGCTACATTCAATATTTATTTTCAAATATATATTTTATATTATATTTTATTTATATCGAATCATGTCTTTTTTAATTACTTATGTTAATGAAAAACAAAACCAACATTAAGGCAAAGTCACAAAAAATGTTTTTTTTTATGAATATATCAATAACAATTGCAGTTTTACGATCATCACATATGGATTATCAATTCAAAGTCGCAGCAAATTTTTGTGAAGAAACTCAATAAAAGCAATAAAATGGTTAATGCTCTTCATAAAAATGAATAATTGCTTTCTGTTAATTCGTCGAAAATAGTATCGATGAAAAGATAACGGCGCAAATGAGTATAAAATAGAAAATCTTAAAGGAAATCCTTATAACCGAAAACAATGTCGTCAGTTTGTGTTAAAAATGCAAAAAATATTAACAAAAAGATTGCTTTCAAATTGCCAGCAATTTTCATTTGTATTTTTCTATGTTTGTTAAATTTGTGCACATCGCAAAATACAGCGTCGATGACTGCTTGCAGTTTTACTTGCGACATACTTGGACCTTACGAAAGAGTGCCGGATATAAAGAACAATACATTTTACTGCTTGTGTTTTCCGCAAGGAGATGCGATAAGGCCGGTGTGTAGAAAGTGTCCGACTGTCACCAAATTTGATCCACAAAGACGACTTTGCGCCGCCAGTGTGAAGCTTGATTGTCCCTCGCAAAACGGCGTTGAATCCACAGCTGAAACCGCAGCAAATGTTGCAACTACAATGACAAACGACATGAGTACCACTTCGATGTCTGCAACAAGTGCCTCTTCCAGTACATCTATACCGCCGCCTGTTTGTGATTGTACTTCAACAACATAATCATTATAACAAATGTGTCTAAAAAGTAAATAATGATTTTTGAAAACAATAAAGTTTACTTACTCACACCAAATTTTCTAAAATGTATAGTAAAAAACAACTAAAATTGTATAATTTTATAATATTAACTGAAACTTTTTATTATTAAAACATTGTATTATCATATATAAATAATTATACATTATAATAATTTCAATAATTCTGATACTTTATCCTCAATCAATATAGTAAAAATAAAAGCAACAATTTCAAAAAGAAGAATTCATCCTTACTTTACTACTTAGAATAGTTATTTTTGATAGAATATCTTACTGTGTGTACTAAGTGTTTCATCATTGGATCTAAAAGAAAAAAATCTTTAATAATTATAATATATATAGAAAATGTTTAACTAATTATAGAGGAAATCATCTTTAAAGATCACAACTTTTCTTACAGTTTACAGTTTAATTCCAATTTCTTAAATTTTACATTGAAAAAATAATGTCCTTAAAAAATAAATTGTTTGTTTGCAACGCATTCAAGCAAGTATATTTCGCAATTCAAATATATTTGAGACTGTGAATATAAGAATGTACAATTTTTGTACGGAATTTTTGTACGAAATGAAAAAAATAAAATGGCAAGTTAAATTAACTGCTTTAAGTATGTATTCATGTATCAGAATGTTAATGACAAAATAGTCATTTACGTTACGTTGTAAATCTGTTATATTTCCGTCGATAACCTATATTGTGAAATAAACACTTTACCAACATATGTTTAAAGTGTTGATAAAGAAGACGCAAGATCTTCTTCTACATTGAAATATTTATCAATCGATAAGAACTAGAAAACTGTATACGCATCACTTTTTTAATAATGCATTATTTTAAAGCATCGGCATAAAAATGATGATGTAAAGTAACAACGAATATGCAGACATATTCAAATTAGCAATATTTTTGTGACTTATTTGATACTACTTAATATCTCATTAAATAATAATAACACACTTCACAAATATAATCCATGTAATTTACTATATATCAATGTCAACATTTTTCAATATCTTAATACTAAATTATTGTTTATAATTATATATAGTATTGTACATAATAAATATAAATACATAAGTTTCAATGTGTTTTATTTAACTTTTGATTTCTTTTATCACAATTCATAGGCAAATGAATGAAGAAATTAAACAAGGGATAAACTATTAATTATTTTTCATATGTGTAAAGGTCAACATTTATTTGTTGATACGAACAAAACGCATGAAATTACTAAGTGAACGGTTTGATGACGAAATGTAACCGAATAATTTTTAGCAATCCAAATCGAGAGATTAAGAATGTCAGCCAGTCTAAAAGTTGCCGTAATCTATTTCTATTTCAGATTAATTGCTGACACTTGTTTTATGTTCATGATGCAATGTCGTCGGTGCAATTATCACTGCAAAATTTTATTTCACGTTTCCCACGTGATTAAATATTTGGAACACCCATTGTCGCGACCTCATACTCTTATAGGTAAAATTTTCTCAATATTAGCTAATGTTTGTTTAAATTTTTTATCAATGCAAAATGCTGTCGATTTTAAAATAAAAAAATCAATTATACTTGATTATATATAATTATCGTCTTAAAAGTTTGCCATAAATTTTTTAATACGCTATAATAATACTAACTGAAATTATTTAACAGAAAATAAATTGCTAAAACATTAAAAACATTTTGAATCAAGCAATGTTTATGATAATTTAACAATTGTATTCTCAAATTTTCTTATTGATTAATTATTATTCATTATTATTCATTATTAATTCATTTTATGAATCTCACTTATCGTTTTTGTACAAAAATATGAAATTATAATACATTTGAAAAATCATAAAATGTTTTCGATCATCCATACAAAAATCACTATCATTAATACAATTTTGATTCATGACTCCTACACTACATATTTGCTAAAATTAATGCCCCGATATACTTGATATGCAAATGAACTTTGCATTATTTTCATACATTTTACATCAAACAATGAATTCGCGAATTGTCATAAATCATATATGCATGTCAAACAGTTCAGTGCACTATTCCTTTAATGTATACCTATGTGGCCTTCAACTGGCAGGTTAAACAACTATTGGTCAATATTCAAGTGAAAGGCGCATTTTTCCTCATCGTCAATTTTGATAGAGTCGCAGTTCGGTTCGGGAAGTCCTCGCGGAATCGTTTCCTCGCAATCTTAGATTAGACGCGACATCGCAAGTTATGACAGTCACTTGTGACAACGCCGGCAAACAGAACTTTTTTTCTGTGTTAAAATAAATTTTAACATTAAAGCAAATTAGTTCGAAAATAAATAGCAACATTTCTTTTCTTAAATTAGGACAAAAATTTGCACTGTAAATTGTCTTATCAAGTGCAAGACAAGAAGTATATACGATTCTGTTAGAAATTCGTTATCGAGTAAAAAACTCGATTTTTTTGTTCACTATGAATAGAGAATAGAGATAAGTGAAAGAGTTGGCGAACATAGGCAATTAATTATATGAAACAAGTGACGGAAATTAATTCATTGCCACGGATCGATCTTCTTTGTTTCGAAAGTTAAATTGTTTCTTCTTATCTTTTTCGAAAATTATTAGGCAATGCTTAGTTATTAATATTGTAAACAAGATATCACTGTATTGATAGACATTTAGGGAAAAAGGGAAATTTTTGGTTAAAATGAAAATGAATATTTTTTGACAAATATATGTTAGTTTTACAAACAATCTGAAATGGAACATTGAAAAATAACTTTAAACAAGTACATAACTGATTTTATAAATTAACAAATATAACAGAAATTTATATTTGATTGATAAAAATACAATAAAAAAACAATATTAAGATTGAAAATGTATTAATGCAGACAATCAATTGACGAAAAACGATTATTTAAAATTTTGTCAAACAAAATTATAAAATATATTTTTAAAAACTCAAAAATGTGGTTTCTTATTTGGTGTTGTGCTTTTTTGTTTATTATAAAAGTCATACTCGATGGGAGAGAAAAGAATAAGTTTTTTCCGCCTGGTAAGGAAATTAGGCAAAATTTCCAATACAAATTACACTGATGAATTATAAATTCTGTTAAAAAATAAAATCAATTCTTAAACAATTGAAGGGCCCACTGGATTACCATTGATTGGTAATATTTTAGACCTAAAACGATTAGTAAAGGAAACCAAATTTTACGGTCGAGCATGGATGAAATTAGCAGAGATGTATGGCCCAGTAGTAGGTCTCAAATTAGGCTTTGCTCAGCCTTTAATTATCGTTTCCGGACGTGAAGCCGTTTTAAAAGTTTTGTCTCGTCGCGAATTCGATGGCAGACCCAATAGTTTTATCTTCAAACACAGAACTTTGGGCAAAAATCGAGGAGTTTTATTCAGTGATGGTCATGTCTGGTTTCAACAAAGAAGGTTTTATAAAAGAATCAATTTCAATAAACATTTTTTAACATTAAAATTCTTTTTCTGATTTTGAATTGTATTCTAGATTTCTCATGAAAGCATTACGGAATTTCGGTTATGGAAAATGCACTTTAAATGACATGGTACGAGAAGATGCAATTTCATTGACAAAAGTAATTGAAAAAATTGTAATGGAAAACGAGAATGTCAGCAATTTTTATCATTTGACCGCAGTCGCAGTTTTGAATAGTTTATGGAGTTTAGTAGCTGGAACTAGGTAAATTATACTTACTATGAAATTAAGGATTCGTCGCTTTCTGGTTATGAAAAATGAAGCTTCGATAACGTAGAAGTTGAATGAATCGTGCAATTTTTTAAAATATTTTAAATAAAAATGAAATACTGGATTTTTTAGTAAAACTGCTAAAAAAGGTATCGATTTATGATTTATAAAAAACACATTATAATCTACCTTTTTTAGCTCTTTCACAAATTATGAATTGCATATTTATTTTTATTATATTTCAAAACTGCATGATTCACTCAATTTCAACGTTGTTTTTTTTTCAAAGTTCAAAGATGTCATTTTTCGCGACCAGAAAACGATGAACCTTCAGTTCCATAGCAAATTATAAATGGAATTCTGTTATTGTTAATGAAATATATGATTTTTTACGATTACTATTTTTTATAGATATGACTTGACGAAATATAATGCTCATCTCGATGAAATAATTGAACTGACAAATACAGCTATTAGAGCAACTAATGTATCCGGTGGAATAATTAATTACTTCCCTTTCTTGAGATTCCTGTTTCCAGGTGCAACAGGTTTCAAGAAGCACAACCAAGTGACTTTGAGAGTTTGGTCTTATTTTAAGGTGAATATAAATGATATGCAGAATCAGTTCATATTATATAACATTGGTAATAAGATTAGTAAACTAATATTATATTATTTTACAGTTTAATAAAATTATAGTAATTTGCATGAAATTATATTATTTATTGAAATAAATTTCTTTTTGTTAATTTGTTTCTGGTGTATTTATACATAAATAAAACATTATAATATAATTTTTAAAAATTGTCCATTTTTTCAGAACGAAGTACTGCAACATAAAAATTCCAAAGACGACGGCATTATACGCGATTTAATCGATATGTATTTGGATGAAGTTGATGCTAAAAGTAACGATCATGACACGACTTTTGATGGTGAGTTTTATAACAACACATTGTATAAACATTAATTCCCGTCGTTGTTTATTTTGCAATAAAACGTTGGAAAGTAAAAAATGATTTGCATTTTTAATCGCGGTGATTGACTTTTATTAGACAGAAACACTTGCTTCAATATATCAAATGAAAATGCTCTTTACGATCGATCTTTTCATTATCATTTTATATAAAAATAAAATAAATAATTGATTTAAAAATACAGACATTTAATATTCAATACAAATAAATATGTTTAATCATTAATAATAAAATTGATTGTTATGCAAAAATATCATATAAAACCTCGCTTAATAACTTTTTACATTATCGCGGATTTATTAGATTCTGATTGTTTTAAATAATCGTTTTATCATTTCTTGAACAATTACAGTATCCGTGTATTTATAAACAATCAGCAAAGCTTAATTATTTTATACTCAAAAAGATAGCATTATGTAATTACAATGTATTTATAGATTTTAATAAGAAAACTGTCACTGGCAGTTTTTGTTATTAAAATCATTAGATAAATAAAAACAAACAAATTTAATTTTTATTTTTGCAATACTTACTTAAAGTACTTTAATGCATGCAATGTACTAGTTTTATTCATTTGTTTCACTTCACATTGCATAACAAAAAATATGCAATTGAATTACAGAACCACAGCTGATCGGATTGCTGAAAGATATATTTTCTGCGGGACTTGAAACAACAAACAACAGCATTGGCTTTACGATTGCTTACTTGATTTGTAACCCGAATGTACAAGATAAAGTTCATAAAGAAATTGATCAAGTACTTGGCACAAATTTGCCAACACTTGAAATTAAGAATAAGTAATTTAATGCACATTTGTATGTATCTTATATTGATTTGTCGTTTGCAATTAATTGTTTGCGCATTTTTGAAAATTATAGTTTGCCATATTTAAACGCCACAATCACTGAAGTTTCTCGGTTATCTAATATTACTCCTACAACGATTCCTCATCGAGTGATGGAAGATTCTACTCTTATGGGATATCATGTAAAAAAAGATTATACAATTTTGCCGAATTTATTGAGTGTTCACATGGATAAAGAACATTGGGGTGATCCCGAAGTCTTTAGACCTGAAAGGTTTATTGATGAGAATGGACAATTTTTCGAAGATCCTTGGCTAATGCCATTTGGAGCAGGTTTGACATTGAAAAAAAGGAAATTTATAATAAAATGTTTTGTAATTTGCATTTTTTTTTCTAATTACATGATTATTATTTTAGGTCGTCGAAAATGTCTTGGAGAAAACCTAGCAAAAGTCAGTCAATTTTTTATGATCTCATGTCTTCTGCAAAAGTTTCGATTTGAACTTCCCCTAAATGCAGATCAGCCTTCATTGCTAGGTCACGATGGATTTACCGTGTCTCCCCCGGAATTTGATTTAGTTATAAAAATACGCTAATAATTTAATTCAACCAATTATTAAACATTATCAAAAAGAATTATTATTTATTCTATAATAGTTATTTATTTCGATTTATTATTCTTTCCACACTTTATATAAAATCATTTTTATATAATGTTTTAAGAAAAAAGTAATGAACTATTTATCTGTAAAAATTGCAATTTCAGTTATCCTCACAGAAAAATATATATTTTTTATATAAGTTTAATGAAATATATTTCAGCAAAAACTTGCATTCTTTAAATATATTTTGTATATATTTTCAAGTTATATGTCATGAAATATATATTAAATATATGGAAAACTATATTTGAGTGAATACACTTATATAAAATAAACTCCAAAAACTGTAATTATTAAAATCGCAAAATATTAAAAAAATTTTCTGTACATAAAATCCTATTTTATATACAGAAAAAATGATAATTAATATAGTTAACGATAATCATCGTATATTAAAGCGTGTAACACTTGAGTATCATGTGTAAAAATACTTGTATTCCTTAAATTTTTTTAAGATTATAAAATTGACACTTGTATAAAATAATTATGCTTATCCTTACGATGACATGATTATATCTTTGTTCACCGTTATTGAACAAAGTCAAATTCCATATTCTGAGTGGGATCTGGATTATATTAAGGCGAAAATCAATCGCTCTTTCCAGTCAATATCTGAACGACTCACAATTAACTTCTTGAAATAGCGATAACGCACAAATTCTAACATCGTTCCGCGGATTGTATCATTTCGTGAAAATGGAGAAGCAGACAATGGAACAAATCATAGAAAAAAATTTACCTGAATCAGACCTTCGACAGGCTAAATTGCTCCTCTACGGCCGAGAACCTGAGTAAGATTTATTTAATTCTAAGCATAATTAAAAATTAATTTAAATTATATTACATTTACGGAATTTTTTGTTATAATTTTTTGTTATAAAAAAGAACTGGTAATAAAAGTGAAAGAGTTGTATTTTATTTTTTGTTACTATAAGAGAAATTCAAAATCGATAAGTGTAATTCACTTTTCTAAATTATCTCTTCCTACCCTTTTTATACACAAAAATTCATTTTCATATATTGAAATCAATAATTCTGTATCAATAAATAAATTTTTATATATATAAGATTTAAATTAATTAATTGAAAATTTGATAACACGATTTATTATTTATCATTGCAATTGATATTGATAATGCGTATGCATCGTCAGTTTTGTTTTTATAGGATAAGCATTACAGTGAATATTAACCAACATTATGTTTGATTAGACTTCCCCTCAGACAATTTAAAAATTTAACAAACACATTGTTAGATTTCAATGTTTTCAATTTTATTAAATTTAAGTTAAGTCGATATGAAAAATGGAACAAGTTTCATTGATAAATAAAAAAGTATTCATAAATAAATTTAATGAACATTTTGAAATAATATCACTTGTTTAATTACATTCAATATTTTTTTTTTTTTTTTTTTTTTTTTTTTTTTTTTTTT